>BPLS01026535.1:0-10761 GCA_019656275.1 Rhododendron kiyosumense
GCCCAATGTTCATGGTGACAACTACGTTCACCCAGAGGATAGCACAACACAGACCTTGGTGTACTACCTCTGCTTCTTTGCTGGTCTCGCCTCAGACAGGGAGTGGCCCAATCCATTCCCTACTCTTGTTGGGCCACCATGGTTGTTCGACATTTTGGCGGATAGACAACGAAGATCCTCTCGAGCCCTCCAAGCATGGAGCAACATTCTGACGAGCAGAGAGATCTTTATTTCCTCATCGAACACCACTAAGTCCATAGCACATACAGAGGTATACTGCCCTGCACAATTTGCTAGACAACTGGACTTCGTTCAAGGCATACCCACCCCTTACTGTGGCTTTGCCAACATTTGTATGTCTGAACGATCACCCATCTCGGCCGACCATTTCCTGACGGGGTTTGACAAGTCAGACATGCATTAAGGAGGACAATCACTCAGGAGTTCAGGGAACCTGAAGTGCGCACCACCCCTGCATTTGACAACTGGTGGCACTCCAACTGCTCCTTCCTCTCAGGGTGTAAACCCTATAAAAAGTTTCTAGCCCACATTGGGTTTGAGAAGTCTGAGTTTGGGCATGGAGGAAAAAATGACTCGTCCTCTTTCTCCTCCGACAACGAATTTAGCCTGGCTGGAGGGATCGAAGACATTGCTGGATGCGAAGTTGAACAAAGATTGACTCCAGTCGAAGCCTCCTCCATTGCAATGATCGTTCCCCCTTCTCCACCAAAAAGACAATCTATGAGGGTAACACAAAAAAGAGGTAATTGTCTCTGAACATATCTTCTCTTTTGCTGAAACCAAACCTAATTATATTCAATACTGCAGGTGCTACCTTTTCTTCAGAAAGTGCTTCGAAGAAAAGAAAAATTACTTCTTAGCCCACAGAAGTAATTCCAACCAAGCACTATCTCGAGCCCTCAGCTGAACCCCCAGGTTGGTTTCCTTCCCTCTAATTAATCTTTAAACTCTCATATTATTTATCCGAGTCACCTCCTTATCCCCTTCCTTTCAGCTTCGAAGAGGACAAGGACCACCAGGAAGCGTGGCCCTCCGGTTTCTTCCTGTGATGAAGAAACAGAGAGTGACACAGAGATATTGGCCTCCAGGGGTAAATTCCTTTCTCATTTATGATTCAGTATTCCCTTAGGAGTAAGAGAACTTTACTGTAATTCTGATTCTTGAGTTCGAACCAGGTGAAACAAGACAAGTGAAGGAGACCCTCCCCTATGTGAGGAAAACAACTCCTCCCAAGAGGCCTGTTTCTCCAAAGAAACCTTCCTCCCCAGAAGAGGTAAATCAATATATACTGCACACATTTTTATGTGTCTCTTGTGCTCATGATTCACTGTTAATTTCTTTGCAGGCTCAAGTTGCATCTCCTGTTGAGGCATTAGACCTAGCTCTTGTTCCCTGCCTTCAACAAGAAGTGATAGAGCCTTCACTTCAAATGTCAGAAGATGACCCTCACAAGGTATCCTCTGAACACTCACCTTTCGAATTGTGAAAGGATTCACTCTAACTTTCCTTCGTTTTTTACAGGCATCCCCTGTTCAAGCTCTTTCTGTACAGAAAGATTCTGCTGAAAAGGATATTGACATGCACACTTTGCTGTCATTCCTTACTGAGCCGACCTTTGCACAGGTCATGGCCAGTTCGGCTCCTTCGAAGACCCTGGGGCCACTTCCCATCCTCCAGAGAGACTTCCCCTTCACTCCCTTATCGGTTTCAGGGGAGGGGCCTCTAAGGATAGACCCTACTTTGGCTTCGAAGAGCCATACTCGCAGAAGTGCTAAGGATCAAGGCTCCAGCTCGACTTCCTCCTCAGATCAGGTACTCTTGACACTCAATCATACATTTCCTTTCCTGTTTTTCGTTCCACTTAGCCTCAACCTATAATCTTTATGCAGGTAACAGAAATGGTCCTTCTTCCTGGAGACCACCCCACATCTTCCTCTTCTCCGATTGACTTGCCCTTAGTGGTTTTTGACATATCCTTGTTCAAAAGTCAATTGGAAGAATTTTGCAATAAAATTGCTACTCCCACTCCTCTTATCTCTTCGAACCCTTTGGAAAGCCTTCAGCAACTTTTGAGCCCCTCCACACCTCTTCTCTTGCCTTCCTTTAGGATTAAACATGTTCTTTCGAAGGAAGAAGTTCTGACACTAAAGAGTCTTCTGAGGACTCTAAATCAGCTAGGACTTCCTACTTTGATTGAACATAGTTTAGCCTATCACTTCGAAGTGTGCCATCAAGCTTTACTTCTCTCCCAAGGACTTCCTTTGTCAATCAATTCCACTCTCCAAGAGAACATCAAACAATTTAGTGAATTGATTGCCCATAACCACTTCTTGTCCGAGAGCATTGGCTCAACCATTGAAAAAGCTAACAAATTGGACGCCCAAGCACTCGAGACCGCTTCTCGCCTATCGCTATATCAAGCTCGAAGAGATAAGCTTTCAGAGTTTGACAGGAAGATGCAGCGGTTACGAGAAGAAATGGAGAAAGTCAGGGAAGAGAGAGCTAAAATTTCTAGGGGCTTCCCAGAGCTTGAAGGTGAAGCAATAAGGGATGAGTCGATGCTCCCACAGCTTATCCCTTCCCTTCGAGAGGAACAGAGGAGAAGAGCAGCTCATACGTCCCTTTTGGATGCTAACTTTAGTTCTCTTCGATGACTACTAACTACCATTTGTAATGTAACTAGTCCCTTTCTGTAACTTTACACAGTTTGTACTTTATTCTTTCATTGATTATTCGATTCTTTTGGGCAAGTACACCCACAATTAACTCAAACACTGTTTTCCACTTTCCTTTACTCAGAAAGATCACTGTGCCAACGCCTCACCTACCGTATCTTAAAGAGCCATAAATGAATACTCCCAAGCTTACTAGTATAAATAGAGGTCTCGGAAAAAAGAAAACTCACAAACGTCTTCTTCCCTCGCTTTTCCTTCTTTCAGCAACCTCCAAACCACGTTTCCCAGTTAGGGCTTCAAAGAAACCAACCATGAAGCCTCCTCCCCTGTTTTTGAAGAAAAGCTTCCAAACATAGCCACATCATTTCTTGCGAGATATCCCCTAAACCCTAAGGCCCCTAGGTACAGCCACATCAGTTCTCGCGATGTGCCTGTATCTAGCGGTCGCTTCGAAGACGAAAGAATCGAACGACAATGGTCTTCAAAGCCTATCTACCTACCTATGGAGCTTTGAGCTTTATCTCCCTACCAATAACTGGTAGGGAGCTTGGACCAAGTCACAATGAAGCTTGGTCCAAGTCTTTGTATCTCAGTGGGTTTATCTCTAGAGACCCCGCCTCGTGATCCCTAGAGACCTAGCTGTGTGATACTATTAGGCCTTAGATAGGCTCCTCAATGTATTCCTTTATACAAATGTAATGAATCCTTAGATAGGTTTCTCAATGTAATTTCTTGTAACCTTCTGAGTTGATGCAATGAAAAAATGCTTATTCATATTTATGTTTTCAATAATGGTTTTGACCAATGAACTGGTAGTTTAGCCATTCGTTACTGTTTTAACTCTGCTCTTGATGCTAAATACTAACGTGGACGTAATAAGCATAAAGAAAATCAAAGAAACAAGAATTTTCCTCACAAGCATTTTTGTATTATTTTATCCTCACTGGGCTTCTCCTTCGAAGCCCTCGAATAAATAACAAACAATGTTGACAACGTTCTGAAACACGCTGGCTCTTCGAAGACCAACCGCATGCGGTCTAAATTAATTTATCCAACTCATTTATTTCCAGAGGCTTCCCAGCCGTCTCCTTGTGAGTTGCAAACCATTAATTATCAGAAGGCATGACGTCCAAATGCTCTCAGACCCTTCGTCTTCTGAGCCTTACGTATTTCCACTCATCAACGCCCTTAATCACTGAAATGGATCCTTTGTCCTATAAATATACCCATATGTTAACAGGACAGTGTATCCTTTCTCTCATTCTCTCTCACTTCCCATATCCAACCATGGACACTGATCAACCCACTCTTTCTGTCGACCTTGCGACCGAGATGGCTAAGCTAGCCAATATGATTACAGAGCTCAAGAGAGAGATCCAAGCAGAGCTCCAGGCCCTTCGAAGCGAGGTCGAATAGCTTCGAAGCCAGCTGGTGTGCGTGGAGACAGCTTCACGTCTCTGCTTGGCTAGGACCTGGGATGATCTCTCAACCGTCCTCTCGGCTCACGAAGCAAAAAATCCCCCGGAGGGAGGATCTTCTTAAAGATTCTCCTTTGGGATTGTGAGGATCAATTATGGTCTTCATTTTTGCTTTTTGAGCCGGAGTGTTTATTTTTGTTCAGATCCACTTGGGTCTGTTTCAAACCCATTTGGGTTTTCTTTTGTTTTCTGTTTTTTTTTTATATAAATATAATGGGAAATTTGATTGGCAATACTTGACTCTTTCATGGCTTCGACTACTAATATAACAACTTGGCTGAACTATGATCATATAAGAACTTCAAAGAAAAAACTCCTGAATGTCAAAACCAATTGAAATCATACCGCTATACAACCAATGCTTCGAATTCGGGATTCGCTTTGGTTTTAGCTTAAAATAACCAACTCCCATCGAAACCCTCAAAACCCATCCTTTGAAAGCTACCTTCTATGAAAGGATTCCCATATAGACGGAATATAAGTCTTGAGATGCCTTCCATTAATTTTCCTTCGATGAACATAACCATTCAGATTTCTCAAATGATAAGCTCCTCCTCTCAACACTCTATGGATTTGAAAAGGCCCCTCCCATGTTGGCGCCCATTTTCCTAATCCGTCCCTTTTTATTCTTCTATCCCTGATAGGAAGAATAACCTTCCACACAAGATCTCCTTCATCGAAGCTTCGAAGGGAGACTCTCTTATTATAACTCCTTGCTACTCTTGCCTTTTGCAACATGATTTGATTTAAAGCTTTTATTCTGGCTTCATCAATATCTTCTAATTCCATGTGCATGGCTTGATGATAAGACCCTGTGTCCAAATTATTTTGACATGCTACTCTTTGAGATCTTACAGTAATCTCCATAGGCAACACAACATCATGTCCATAAGTTAATGTTTACATCCTAAAAAGTGCTACCCAATGGAAAAACTCCACGTACCCCGAACGGTGCGGTGGCTATATGAAACCTGTCCCAGTCGAGTACCAAATACAGAGGATTACGGGAATTAAAGAGGACACTGTTTTTATGACAAACGGTGTCGTTTTAAAGTGAACCGGTGTCGTTTGAGTAATATTTAAACGATGGTTTGGGAGGTTATTGGATCTAACCGTTGATTTGGGCGTTATAATCATCGAACGGTATCCTCACTGCCCTGTTTTATAACTGAAATTAGATGCAATTGCAGGGAATCATTTTGGAAGGCAGACGTGTTGCATTGATTCACGTTGCTTGAAAATAGGAACCACGATCCAGGAAGTGGCCATGAACACCATGATCGAAGCATACGAGGGGAAAAGGAATTCTGGAAATATCAACGTAACCGTTCGAAAGCCCCCTCAACCGTTTTATGTGGCCAACGTGGGCATCAATCGAAGACGTGGAGATCGAAGGCAGGGCCAGTGTCTATAAATAAAGAAGTAAAGCGAAGAGAGAAGCCCCCACAAAAAATTCATATCATCTGACAACTCATACAAAATGATTGCTCAGAGATCTATCTTAGATTAGTTTTAGTTTAACATAGGGTCTTTTTGTAAGTTGAAGGCTTATTTGCATGTAAGATTGCTTTCGATTAAATTCAAGTTCTCTTATTTTCTTGTAAGTTTTTTCTTACCAAAGAATAGTCGTTTGTAAGTCCACTTTTGATTAAATTCAGTGTGCTTATTTTCTGCATTATTCTTAGAAGAGTCTTAAGAGTGTTTGTATACAAGTTAACCTTTGATTAAATTCAGGTTTGTTTGTGTTCAATCATCTTTTCTGATTCGAAGCGCGTCAATCTTTTATTTGATATATACCTTAAGGAAAAATCCTCTTAGTTGAGGTAATCGAACGGATAACACAATTGCCTGATTGAGATTAGTTATTTCAAATCAATTTGAAAAGGGTAATTTCATCTTTGAAGTTATTTCTTTTCTGGCACGCCCGCACATAATCATTTGCCATTTGATTGAGCTAATTCAGCCCAAACAGTTAATGCAAATGGAGTAGTGCCTGTGCTAGTCCTCTTTGTATTTCTATATGCCCACAAAGTGTCAAGTAACAACTCATGCCAAACCTCTGAGTTCTGATCTACCATTCTTTGGATCCCCTTCTTGATGATCTTGTTGGTTGATTCTGCTTGACCATTTGACTGAGCATAATAAGTGCTGGTATATATTATTGAAATTCCATGGTTACTAGCAAAATTCTTCACCAGCTTCTCTTCGAATATGGAACCATTATCCACTGTTATCGTTTGAGGGCTTCCAAACCTGTATATGATTCCTTTTATGAAATCAATGACATGGGTTTGTTTTACCTCTTGATAAACTTGTGCTTCTACCCATTTTGTAAAATAATCAGTAGCTACTAGGATAAACTTATGCTTCTCCAATGAAGGAGGATAAATCATCCCAATCATGTCCATGGCCCATCCCCTGAAAGGCCATGGTTTATCACATATTGTAAATCCGTCACTGGCAAATGCTTGAGTGGACCTGTTTTTTGACAGGCTTGACATCCTTTTGCATAATCTATACAATCTTTGAGGATGGTAGGCCAATAATAATCATACCTCCTTATCAACCATCTCATTTTTATGCCAGCTTGATGTGCTCTACAAATTCCTTCATGTACTTCAGCCATTACCTTAAAGGCACTCACCTTGCCTAAGCATTTCAAAAGAAGGCCGTCCATCCCTCTCTTGAACAGCTCACTGTTGTACATTATATAGTTTATTGCTTTCAATTTGGTTGCCTTATCTGCAACACTGTCTGGTTTGGTTAAATACTCAATCAATGCTTGCCTCCAATCAACATTTTGACTAGTAGGAACATTAATTTCCAATACTTCGAAACCAGCTACTCTGTTTTGTAACCTGGGCAGAGATTTTCTCACAATTAATTGACAAAACTCCTTTTCATGTTTTGATAAAACTCTGAAACCAGATGCCCTTTGAGCTATTTCATCAGTTTCTTCATTAAAGAATCTAGGTATATAAGTTAAAGTAAGCATAAAGAACTGATCCATCAACTTCTTAGCCTGTTGATAATAAATTATCAACGCTGGACTAGTGCATTTAAACTGTCCATTTAGTTGATTTATCACTAGCTGAGAATCTCCAAAAACTTCAGCAACACTTACTTTCAGGCTAAGCAAGATTTCTAACCCTATGATCAACGCTTCATATTCCTCCTGATTATTGGAACATTGTCCCTCATTTAGTCGAAAACCATATTTGGTTTTCAACCCTTGGGGAGACTCCATAACTATGCCTACTCCAGCCATTTGAGCAGTTCTTGACCCATCGAACCATAATTTCCATGGCTTGATCTCGACCACAGTGGCTTCCAATGCTCTTGGTGTCTCAAGCTCATTTGGATGATCAGCTAAAAAATTGGCCAATGCCTGGCCTTTTACTGATTTTTGTGGTACATATTCAAGACAAAACTCAATCAAAGACACTATCCATTTCCCAATCTTCCCACTAAACACCGGCTTTGAAAGCATGTGCTTAATTACATCAGTTTGAGAAATAACATAAGTTACTCTAGGCAACATATAATGCCTGAGTTTCTTGGAAGCATAAAATAAAGCTAAACACAATTTCTCTACTGCAGCATACCTGCATTCACAGGAGTTTAAGAACCTACTAAGATAATAAACTGCCCTTTCATTGCCATCTTCATTGTCTTGAGCCAACAGTACTCCTATTGAGTCGTGTGTTGCAGCTAAGTACAACTTTACTGGCTTTCCTTTGATGGGAGGTGCCAAAACAGGAGGGTTAGCTAAATAGCCCTTGATGGCTTCGAAGGCCTCATCATGCTCTCTGGACCACTTGAATTCTTTCCCTTCCTTCAATTTCAACAAAGAAGAGAAGATTTTAGTTTTCCCTGCAGTGTTAGATATAAAATGTCACGCCCTCGATTTTCAAGTAAATAAATAAACCATTTCGATAAAAGACCCTCGCATAAGATATATAATACCTAAAGGAAAGTTCCCACCTGTTTAATTACAAACAAGGTCCCCAAGTTTTGAGAAATACAACCTTGGCACCACGGCCCAAATTAATTTAAGTATAAGTACGAACAAGTCATTAAATCACAATGATTTAGTCAAAAGAAACCAAAATGAACTAATTACATCTTTATCTTTAATCAAAGTAAGAGATTTACAAAGATGATTAAATAGCTAGACTCGTTAGCTTCCAAAAATGTCTTCCACACCGAGCATATGATGTAATGCAAGCCACTGTCTGGCATTAAAACCTGAAAAGAAGGATTTTGTTGAGCTACACTAGCCCAGTAGGAAATTCTATACTCAAGTTATATGTAAATGGATGAAATATGCAATAAGTGAGAATTAGTTTCAATAAAAGGACATTAGATACAAGAGGGGTTACTAAAATGAACAGACGATTTAACTTTAGGATTTTGGATGTCTTAAGGATAACCCTAACCATCAACACGTCGACTAGAAGTAGCGACAATACTCACATCAACCAAACAAATAACAACAATAGTCCAATCATCTCATAACGTTTCGAATGAATGCCACAAACTACTTCCTCATTTCACACCATTCACCGTAGAACTTTGTTTCATTAAAACTTTCCTTTCTTTAATGAAACCTTGGTAGAATTAAACATTTATTCTCTTTTTCAACTGCCACGATCCCAAACAACAAACAATCCAAACTTCAACATAAACTTTTAAAATCAATCAAACTTCTCTTCATCCGGGGGAGACATTCAACTGTGTTACCACCCCATGCGTGACAGTGAATTCTCTTTACCCGGGAGAGACATTCAACTGTGTTACCACCCCTTGCGTGACATTGAATTCTCTTCACCTGGGTTTCCGTATTACCACACCTTGCGTTGCGGGCCCTCTAGAGTTCTCGCATTACCACACCTCGCGTTGCGGGCCCTTTATTCAAATTCTTAATTCAAGCGTACACATATGCGTCATCAATCCGTATGAAAGAAAACAACATTTTCCAAGTTTATGTTCATTCATTCATTATCACACAATGCATTACAAACTCATATACATGTCTCATTGTATAATGAATAATACCTTAAGATCATGTTATTCCTTAAAGTCTATCATAACGCCCTACGCCATGTACCGAACCCATAACGACTCCACGATACACCACCGGCTAGGTTTTACACAAGAATCTTATATAACGATCTTCAAAGGAATATAGGGAGCTCAACAAGATGAAACGCGGGAATACAAGTCACAATACTATCCATCGGATCACTAGACAATCTCGTGTCTACTCGTAACACTTCCCACTTTACCCCTTATAGCCCACGGTATTCCTATTAACCTTACGATACATTCCTTAACCAACATCCCTGATAATATGCTCTAATGGGTGCTAAAAGACAAGATCAAATAACGAGTCATTAGGACATAGGCTGGTGCTGTTGCTCTTATTGGGCGGCTAGACTGTCACCCAGTACCCCCAATTCTTTTCCTACTCCCCAATTTTACTAGGAATAACTGATAGCTTGAATACGAACGCGGGGGCTCTACTGCCCACCATGGGCAGCAGCCCCTATCCACACATCACACCACTGCACTCCACACAGCACACGGCACCGTTTTGGGAAAAAAAAAAAAATTAAACTTTTCGTTTGTAATCTTATGGAGCAGAAACATGATTATGAAAGTCTTAGAGTTAAAATTTAATTATGTCTCTTTAGAATAATATGATCAGAATAATAAGATGTTCGCGCCAATTAAAACGGATTGAAAATTGGAGCACTTAATTTTTTAATCATATTTTTTAATACATAAACGGTCTAAAAAAATTAAGTGCACAAATTTTTAATTTGTTTGAACAAGTACGAAGATCTTATTATTCTGATCATATTATTCTAAAGAGATATAATTAACTTTTGTCTATAGGGCTCTCATAATTACGTTTCTGATATGCAGGATCCTAAATAAAGAGCAGATACTTAATTATGAAAGCTCTAGAGACAAAAATTAATTATGATATTTTAGAATAATATGATTAGAATAATAAAATCTTTGCATCGGCTCAAAAAGATTAAAAACTTGAGCACTTCATTTTTTAACCATATTTTTTAATATACAAACCATCTAAATGGGTGCACTTAATTTTTTTAGACTGTTTATGTATTAAAAAATATAATTAAAAAATTAAGTGCTTCAATTTTCAATCCGTTTGAATTGGCGCGAAGATCTTATTATTCTGATCATATTATTCTAAAGAGATATAATTAAATTTTAACTCTAAGACTTTTATAATCACATTTCTACTCTATAGAATTACAAACGAAAAGTTTAATTTTTTTTTTCCTCAAAACGGTGCCGTGTACTGTGTGAAGTGCAGTGGTGTGATGTGTGGGCAGGGGCTGCTGCCCATGGTGGGCAGCAGAGCCCCCGCGTTCGAATAGAATCTTCTAGTAAAATGGGTTGGAGCCCCCGCGTTCGAATAGAATCTCCTAGTAAAATGGGCAACACGGACCCTCCGCGTAGAAGAAGTCCGCCGGCTCACTGTCCCACCGTCAAACAAGTAACACCTGTCCCCCTTTTAATTTATCCTCTCTGTTACAATCCATTCCCCA
>BPLS01026535.1:11161-31558 GCA_019656275.1 Rhododendron kiyosumense
TTTAGTTTCTATCCAGATAAGAAATCTTGTAATGGCTACAAGGAAGTGTTGAACCGCTACAGGGAAATTGTTCCTCGTCTACAACTAGCAGGTTGAATTTTACAGGGTCATTGCCGTTTTCTGCTTGAATGCTTGAAGCTCAGAATATATGTTTCTTATAGCTCAAGCTATTCTATTTGCTGCAGAACCGACGTCTTTTGCCCCTGTTATTGAAATGGCCATGACAATTGTAGAACAGAGTGGTGGGCAATACCATGTGTTAGTAATAATTGCAGATGGTCAGGTACTTATTAATGGTTGATGTTAGATTATGCTTTCACTCTGTTAGATATATAAAGGGGTCACTGTCATGCTGATATGACCGATAAAAAGTGAACTTAAAGATGATGACAAATAGAGACTTGATTTATCGATTAGGAGTTTGAGTGGTTTAGTGGCCATTACAATGGTAGACACTAAGGAGTTTGGGCCGTTTGGCTAAATCACTACATTGTTGTTGAAACACGGACGTGAAAATGAAAAAGTTATTTTGGTGCATGGTTTTAAATCGCGGACGTGGTCGGCATAACGGTCGCGGTCACGGGTAACGGATATCGAGAGTATCGGTCAATGTGTAATGGGAATCGGAGACCGCAATCGTGATTTTTTTTAAAGTACTAGCAAATGATAAAAAGAACATTAATACATATGTTCTAACCTTATTTTTCTAAAAATTGAATATTTTTAGAGATATGACTAATATTGGATTTTTAGAAATAGTTTTGTAAATAAGACTGGATCAAAAGTCGCGTTTTGAGACAATAAGTGTTGAAATTTGCGTAGGAGATAGATTTTTGTTGTCTACCAAACTAAGCTTGGTACTATAATAGATAATAGATGATATATACAATAAGAAAGAGAATACTAATGTCTATTGTGAAATTAATCCAAATTCCCTAATAATGTCAGTTGTAACATTAATCCAATTTCCATAATAATGTTCATACTTGATACTACTACTGATATTACGATTTTTCTGTTTTATTATTAGCCATTAAAGTTTTAGTTATGTATGCAAATTCCTGTTAATTTCATGTCAACGACAAACTTTAATTTCCTAAATTTTTCAGTCACATCCCCTCTCTAAATTACAATGGCATAAGGGATCCCGCAGGGTGTTACCGTGCGGGACTCCCCTTTCTCAATCAAATTGCGACAATCCGAGCCGCTCAAAGTGATCAGAACATGATTTTAAGGATACTCGCGAGAAATCAGCAAAAAAAACGATCGGGAAGGGCTTGATCCGAATAATTTTGTATTGAATGGTTCAGTAAAAAACTGCTCGGATGAAACCCTTCCTGATCATTTTTTTTCTAATTTATTGTGGGTAACCTTAAAATCACATTCTGAACACATTGAGCGGCTCAGATCGTCGCAATTCGATTGGGAAAGGGGTGTCCCGCACGATGAGGCCGTAAGGGATCCCTTATGGGATCCGGACTCTGTGTGTATATATATATATACATATATATATTATGAAAATAATTCTAAACTAATTAGTAAAGGTGTATTCTTTTTTTTTTTTTTTTGATCCTTAAAGATGGCTCATGGGCTTGCATTAACATCTAACTCCAACACAGATACAAAGTTTGAAGGGGGATTACTAATCCAATTACAAGGGAGAGAATTAGATAAAGCAAGAGCAGCTAAAACATGGGGGGCTTTGTTGGCTTCCCCCTAACCCAGTTAAAGCTAAAGGTACCCTCTTCAGCGAGATGACGGATATCCAACACCACAGGCCTAGAATCCCACGGAGGGACCAATTCAGAGACGTTGAGTAGGATGGCCTGCTTGTTGACCGACTCGATCTCCACTCCTTTCAACCCCAAGTTTAGGGCCATAATGCATGCATCTCTAATCGCTTGGAGTTCCCCACGGAGGCTGGAGCACATCTTCACTGTTCTAGCAAAACCATCAAAAACTAATCCCCTGCAGTTCCTCAGAACCCTTGCTATTCTACCTTCTATCTTGTTCCTCGGTAAAGCCGCATCACAGTTAATCTTGATTGAACCAGAGTCTGGAGCCCTCCAGTGGTGTGAACCTTTCTGGATTATTGGGTTATCCATGTGGACTTGGGATATCTTTAACACCAAAGCATTCTCCAAACTACTGAATCTTATAGACGCTAGTGTTTCCAATGGGTTAACTAAATTTCCCTTGAAAATGCAGTCATTTCTGGCCTTCCAAATGTTCCACCCAATCATGGCAGCCCGACCTAAGAGGTCCGTTGTCTCCTTACTGCTTAATTTTTCCACATTCTCTGGTGTCCATTTAAGAGTAAAGACATTTCCCCAGCGGCTTAATACTGCTACCGAACAAAACAGCTTTTGTCCATGGGCAGGCGAATAATAGATTTTCCACTGATTCCACCTCCGAATCACACATTGGGCAATATTTTGTAGGGGAGCATTTGCGTTTGAATAGATTCTCCCTCATCGCCAAACTGTTCCAGCATGCACGCCACCAAAAGCACTTTATCTTGTTTGGAACTTTCATTTGCCACAAACACTTCCTCACTTCTTTGTCCGGCTTGAAAGAAGATTCAGGATTACCCTTTTTTTGGCTCAGGATCTGACTGTGGGCTATATGGTAACCTGGTTTAACAGAGTAGATTCCATTGGAGTTAAAATGCCACACGAGTTGATCCTCCCTATCTTTCACAGGAAGAGGAATGTTAAGATCCCTAATCCCTCTTCTCGAATCAATAGCATCAGACACCTTCTCAATTGTATTGCCAGGAGACTTAGTAGAAAAAATCTTGAACCCTGGATGAGAGGGAATCCAAGCATCCCCCAAAAATCTGTATTTCTCCCATTCTGAATTTGCCACCTCAGACCTTTTTTCAAAAGTTCTCTACCATGTAGAAGGCTTAGCCAAGCCCAAGACGCTCTACTACCCCTCGCTGCATGTAGAAAAGAAGTATTAGGGAAGTAAATCCCTTTTAGAACTCTAGCCCAGTAGGAATTCGGGTTCATCACCAATCTCCATCCTTGTCTTGCCAACATGGCCTCATTAAAGGCTCTATAGTTCCGAAATCCCATTCCTCCTTGCTCCTTTGCTTCTGACAGATTATCCCAAGCACCCAGTTTATCCCCTTATCCTCAGGATTGCCCTTCCACCAGAAGTTGCGAGACAGAGAGTTCAATTTATCACACAGACTTAACGGGAGTAGAAAGCACACCATAGCATAAGAAGGAATTCCCTGAACCACTGACTTGATCAAAGTTTCTTTACCCCCTAAAGAGGTAAGCTGTGATTTCCAACCCTGCATTTTCCTCATAGCCTTCTCCACCAAAAACGTATATGCTTCGGCTTTAGATCTACCCCAGAATGAAGGAATCTCCAAGTTTTTGGAGTCCCCCTTAATAGGGTTAACATTAAGAAAGTCGCAGAAAAGTTGTTTATCTGTATCACAAAGTTTAGCAAAGAAACAAATACCAAAATTTTCAAAGTTTATCAATTGCCCAGAAGCATGGCCATACTTCTCTAATATCTCTTTAATCAAAGCACATTCACCCAACTCAGCCTTAAGGAACAGAATAACATCATCTGCAAAGAAAATATGAGACAAAATAGGGCAGCTCCTATTAATTTTCATACCTGATAAGCAACCAGAGGCAATCTCCTGCTGAATGAGTCTTGACAGAATGTCTTTCACCAGAACAAAGAGGTAGGGGGATAGCGGATGCCCCTGTCTCAGTCCTTTGCCTGGGGAAACCCTGGTCCTAGCTTCTCCGTTGGCCTGAACCTCAAAATCCACTGAAGAGACACTCCATTGTCCATTTCACCCATTTCTCATCAAATCCCATTTTCCTCGTTAGAGCTTCCAGAAAGTCCCACTCCACCCTGTCGTAGGCTTTGTTGAAATTCAGCTTCAAAGCCATGAAACCTTCCTTCCCTCGTTTTTTACAATGAAGGAAATGGAAAGCCTCATGAGCAACTATGATGCTATCCTGGATCATTCTATCTGAGACAAAGGCCAACTGATTGGGTGATATCAAAGTTTTCAAAACCCCCTTGAGTCTGTTCGCTGAGGAAAAAATTACAAAGACTAATAGGGCGAAATTGGGAAAGAGTTTCTGGGAATTGAGTTTTCGGAATAAGGACCAGATTAGTGGCATTAACGTCTCGAAGCAAACCACCTTCATTGAAAAACCTCTTCACAGCCAGACACACATCTGAACCCACCAAGTCCTAGAAACGTTGGTAGAACATGATAGGAAAGCCATCCAGGCCTGGGGATTTAAGAGATCCAAGCTGGAAACTGGCCTCCTTAATCTCCTCATCAGAGAAAGGGCGAGTAAGAGAGATATTCATGCTCCGAGTGACTGAAGTCTCTACTTGCCCCAAAACTGAATCAAAATCTCTAGGTTAAGTAGCTAGGATAAATGTTCATTATTCTCACCATCCTACGAAACCCAGCTGCCCCCCTCCTCTTTGATCTTGGACAATCGGTTTCTCTGGCGCCTCCGAATCATTGTTGCATGGAAGAAAGCAGTAAATTTATCTCCATAAGAAATCTAGTTAAGCCTCGATCGTTGGTGGAGATACATCTTTTCTCTAGCCATAGTCGGTTCTAGTTCCTCCTTTGAAGCTTTCTCCTTATTAAAGATAAACTCCAAATAGGGTTGTTGTTGGACCCAACCCAGACTGTTCATTATTCTCACCATCCGACGAGACCCAGCTACCCCTCCTCTTTGATCTTGGACAATTGGTTTCTCTGGCACCTTTGAATCACTGTTGCATGGAAGAAAACAGTATTTTTATCTCCATAAGAAATCTAGTTAAGCCTCGATCGTTGGTGGAGATACATCTCTTCTCTAGCCATAGTCGGTTCTAGTTCCTCCTTTAAAGCTTTCTCCTTATTAAAGATAAACTCCAAATAGGGTTGTTGTTGGACCCAACCCAGACTATTCCTTAGGCCTTGAATTCTGTCCCTGTTGTTCCCAAAAGTTCTCCTGCTCCACCCCTTCAAAGAATCTCTACACCTTTTGAGCTTCTGGACTAGAGAGATACAAGAGTTGATATTGTTTGGCCCCCACGCCTCATATATAACCCCTTCACATTCATCACTGGTACACCACATCGACTCAAACTTAAACTTGTAAGGGACATGCTTAAGAGGAATACAACAATTAATAATAAGAGGACAATGGTCAGACCCCATTAACAAATCATGAAAAACTTGGGCATAAGGATACAAGGTTCTCCAATCCACATTTGCTACAGCTCTGTCCAATCTCTCTCTTATATTTGCACCTCCTCCTTGGTTGTTAGTCCACGTATAAAGGCCTTTGAATTCCAAGTCCATCAGTTCGCAATCCAATAGCAATTGTTGAAAATTTTCAATTTCAGAGCGCCTACAAACTTCCCCCCTTGTTTCTCTATAATAGACCCTACCTCGTTGAAATCCCCTACACAGCCATGGAAAATTGCTTTCTCTATGAATGGATCGCAAATAATCTCAGATCTCCCTTCTACGTTGCATTACCGGAGGTGCATAGATGAAAGAACACAACCACCTGTTATGGTGATTAGGCCAAGTGACTATGCATCTCATGATGTTCTCCGACTTGAACCTGATGTAGATATCCACCTCGTCTTTTCACCACAGAGCCAGAGCCCCAGACAGACTTAATAATGGAGAAATAATGATAATGGTAATTGGGTACACAAACCACACTAAATAAAATTCCACAATTCAATGTTATAAACAATGTTCACCTCCCCTCCGGTCGTCTTCTTTCCTCGATGAAACCCGTTACCCAACCAGGTATGGCTTTTCTCTCCCTCCCTCCATCCCCCTCGATGAAACCCAGTTACCCAACCAGTTTGGCTTCTCTCTCTCTGTTGAAACCCCTGTTATCTCAGTCAAACAGTTCTTAGAAAAAAACCCTAAAGCTAACTTACGAGAACCTTAATCCAACGCATTCAAACCCCCAATAACCTCTAATCCATCACTAAAAACCCTCAATCGCAGCCTATGAACGAACTTGCAAAAGAAATGGACAAATTACGGAAGGAAACTAAGGGAAGAAATAGAAATGGTGGATCGATTGAAGGAACGGTTACTCCAGGGAACATTTGGTCCCGGTTGTTACTTTGGTTGCAATTTGCTTGCTTTCTCTCCCTCACCTCTCCCTGCCTTTATAAGCCAGGCTACACTCAAACCACTAACTAACTCACTCACTCCTTTAGGCAATGATCACCTATGGCCAGTCCCACGCCCCAATTATCACCCACCAACTCTATGCCTTCCATATTAGGTAGTGTATCAGCCAATACATGCCAAAAAGGAGAAAAAGAGGATATATGCGATTCTGTTTTGTCTGCTGCCTGGAACTGCCGTAACGGTGGTGTAATGGGTGTAACGGTCGTTACACACTGATTCCCGTTACGTAACGGCCATACGCCTAGGAATTCCTTGAACACCGTTATTCGTCGCCATAACCGTAATGAGACTTCCAAAGTCCCTTTTTTAAAAACCATGGTGTGGTGTGTTTAGTAGCTACTACCAAGGGGACAGCCATTCGGGTGGTGGTCCTAATTTCGATTGAAGTAAGAGCCCTTATTTTCTTAGGGAGCGGGTTTAGTACACAGTCTCAAAACTTAGGACAAAGCTCGTTATGCTGAGATTTTATGTTGGTTTTCTTTCTTATTTTGATTCATATTGTCAAGTGTTACATTAATCGGATGTCCGTTTGCGCAGTTTACTGGAAGTGTTGATACTGAGGATGGTCAGTTGAGTCCACAGGAGAGGACTGTTGAAGCGATTGCACAAGCGAGGTGATTGGCTGTCACTTTTTTTCTTCAATTGTGTCTGCTGGCGGAACCAGTCCCTTTTGAAACTTCTTTAATTCTTTCTTTAGATTGTATGTTGAATTCGATCATGCCTTTTGACAGCTTTTTCCCCCTGTCTATCATACTGGTTGGGGTTGGGGATATGCCGTGGCACATGATGGAAGGATTTGTTGACAATATTCCTACTAGGGCCTTTGATAATTTCCTAGTAAGTGGTGTTTGTATTTATAATTTGTGCCACTCATTGCTGGAATGCTTTGTGAGCTAAAGTTTTTTCTGTCCCCCTTTAGTTTGTCAATTTTACAAAAATTATGTCGAAGAACATGACCCATTCCCGAAGAGAAACAGAATTTGCTGATGCAGCTTTGATGAAAGTTCCTTCTCACTACAGGGAAATCGTAAAGCTTGACATTTTAGGGTAATACATAGTTTCCCCTAATTTGTAGGCTTCATTACTTCAAGTTAACTTCCGATCTCATTTGTTCTCTTTGCCCCTGTCAGTAGCCGGAAAGGAAATGCTCCTGAGAGGGTTCCCCTCCCTCCACCCATGTATGATGCTGTTTCTTCTAGCGGTTCAGAACCTTCACGCGCACCAAGTTTCCAGCAGAGCTCCCCTAGTTTCCCGCCGAGCTCCCTTGACTCTTACAGCCAGGGTAGTTCTGCAGGGACAGCTCCACCGATCACAAGTTCTACTTCTGTTAACCAGGTACATACCCCTTACAGCCAGGATAGTTCTGCTGGGACAGCTCCACCTACCACAAGTTCTACTTCTGTTAACCAGTTACATACCCTCTATTATTTTGTAGTTTGGTTAAAATGCTGTCTGAATAGATTGTTGTCTTTCATGCTTCGATGATGTTCAATTTTCATTTATGTGCAAAAAGATCCCTTCCCTTTAGGGTTTCCAACTATATATAATAGAATACTTCCGAAACCTAGCAAATAACCTAAATAATTGTTGGATATTCCGATTAAAATTTCTGGGTGCTGGAGAAGTCCAAGTATGACTCTAACATGTGGGATTGAGTGCTGGGCCACCATATATTGGATCAAATCCTTCTTTAACACTTTTCTGCTACACTTTAACCTCTTGAAAATCAACTTAATCGCTATAATTTCCTGTAAAGATAAAATTACTAACAATTAAGCATAAATTAGCAGAATTATCATAATCTAAGCACAATATTACCCAATAAGAATGGAATAAATATACACTTTTGACCATTCATCAATTTCTGAAACACGATGTAGGCGTAGATTGGGTACCCATTTCAACTTCTTAGGAACGACGTCATCTTTGAAATGCCAGGAACCAAACTCGCATCTTTGGAATGCGATACAAGGTGTAGATTGGGTACCCATTTCAACTTCTTAGCAACGACACTATCTTCGAAATACCAGGAACCAAACTCGCATCTTTGGAATGCGATACAAGTGGGAAAGCTCAAATCAGTTCATTGGTCCCCTCTACTCTCCAACTCACCATCTGTCAAGTTTTACATAGTTTTTTCTTTTTTTTATTGGTCGGGGGGTGCGGGATTTTAATTGTTGGGAGCTAATTTGAATTATGCTATGTTTGGAATGTTCGAAATTTTGGGTGAATTAGGATTTATTGAGTTTATCCCATGTTATCGAGGATCCTAGGCCTTTAGGTGTTTGGATTGCGTCCCTTTTGTGTGGGCTTGGCCATTTGGTTGTTTGGATGTTTCCTTTGTTGGCATCTTGCCAATTAAAGAATTGGGTCTCGAGCATGTCTTGTTGCCGTTTTTTTCTTATCCTTCTAGTCTTTGTAACAACTTCAAGAATTAATTAGAAAAATTTGTTGTTAAAAAAAATATACCTCCATTATGAATTAGTTCAGAATCAAAAATATGAATTGGGGGATGGTGTTATGCACCTCATTGCACAACACCAACCCAATGCCCTTCCCCCGCATGGAGGATTTTAATCAATGTCTGTTCAAGTGTTATGGGATAGCTTCCCATTCAAGTAAGTAATTTTCCTAGGTATGCGGTTGTTGTCTTCTTTGTAGTTAGTGCCCTCAATTATAGGCCCTCTATAATCTCTATTTATGATCTAAACTGTTCATTATTTTAAGAACTTTAAGCATAATGTGTGCACAAGTCAGATCAATCCGACATTGGTAGACACATAATTGAGATACATTTGTCTTGCAGTTTATTCTCTAAATTACATCTGCCATTCATTCTGTAGAACAAATGGTATCGGATCATAAGACTACAAATATCCAATCAATTTCGTTTTTTGCATGGATGATCTACTTAACATTCCTGACAAAATGAACCATTTAAATCTCAAATAGAGAGTATAGAGAGCCAACAATCGAAGGCAGGACGAGGTGTAGTGCCTTGGTGCACCATGGGAACCCAAGTTCGCACGGCACAACCCATTTGACACCTCTACATATACACAAACGCAACGTAGATATACTAACTTTCAAGGTAATCCTAGTAGTAGTAAAACATAGATTTTGTTGTAATGAATGCTATGAATGCAAGCTACGAACGAGAAATTGAAAACTAAACAAGAAATCACAAAGACACAAGATATATGTGGTTCCCCAAGATGGGTACATCCACGGGCGAGGAGAGAGAGGATTCACTAACCAACGCAAGGAGGAGATACAAAGAGCTGGCTGTAGTCCGTAACTCTAGAAAGGCCACAATATGAGAGCCCAAAAGATAATCTATAGAAGTCCCCCAAAAGCCCTAGTTATAATAGGCTACAAAAACGGGAACAACATAATTAACTAATGTGGGACAAAAGAATATAAGGCATTCCCAATAATTCTCCACCTTGAGTTGAATTCCTATTGAAACCAAATCACCAAATATAGCTTTCCCCTTCTAACCTCTCACTCGCCAAATGCCCCCGAGGGGCGATCAACTGCAAATACCAAGCAAGCACAAGCAATGCTTGAACTTGGCAACTGGTTTAGTCAACAAATCTGCTGGGTTATCTGCCTTACTCACTTTCTTCACCTTAACTTGCTTCTGTGAGATGATATCCCGAACAAAGTGATACCTAACATCGATATGCTTGGTCCTCTCATGATACATCAGATTTTAAGTCAAATGTATAGCACTATGCGAATCACAAAATATTGAACTCACACCCTGTGCAAGACCAAGCTTACAAAGCAAACCTCTCATCCACAATGCCTCCTTCACAGTTTCAGCAATGGCCATATACTCTGCTTCTGTTGTCGACAGCACGACTGTAGCCTGTAAAGTAGCTTTCTAACTAATGGCACTTCCAGAGAGAGTAAACACATAACCTGTCAGAGACCTCTTATCGTGGTCACCGGCAAAATCCGAATCAACATAACCAATAGCATGATCACCAGAATTGGCAACCCCAAACAATAGACCAACACCTGTAGTTCTGCACAAATACCGCAGTATCCATTTCACAGCCTCCCAATGTGTCTTTCCTAGACGCCCCATATAACGACTAACGACACTAACTGCATGTGAAATATCAGGATGAGTACATACCATGGCGTACATAAGGCTCCCAACTGCGCACAAATATGGAACTTGAGACATATACTCTCCTCATCCTCCGACTGTGGTGACAACTCAGCTAAAAGTCAAAAGTGTGCTGCCAAAGGGGTACTGACTGGCTTCGAGTTCTGCATGGCAAAGCGCTCAAGTACTTTAAAAACATTAGACTTCTTATTCAAAAATAATTTACCAGCTACTCGATCTTTGCAAATCACCATACCCAAATTACGTTTTGCCGCACCCAAATCTTTCATCTCAATTTCACCACCTAACTGTTGTTTCAACCTGTTGATTTCTGATACACTCTTAGCCGTAATAAGCATATCATCAACATACAACAGTAGATAAACAAATGAACCATCTTGAAGTTTTCGAAAATACACACAACTGTCATACTCACTTTTTGAATATGACTGGCTTATCATAAAAGTATCAAACCGCTTATACCACTGCCTAAGGGATTGTTTAAGGCCATACAAAGACTTGTGAAGTAAACAAACGCGATCCTTCTAACTAGAAACAACAAATCCCTCAAGCTGACGCCTATAAATCTGTTCCTCACGCTCCCCATGCAAAAACACAGTTTTGACATCAAGTTGCTCCAACTTAAGATCATAACATGCAACAATAGCAAATAAAGTGCGAATGGAACTGTGTTTTACAACTGGTGAAAATACCTCATTGTAATCAACACCCTCCTTCTGGCTGTATCCTTTCGCCACTAGTCGAGCTTTAAACTGTGCATCTTCTACCCCTGGAATACCTGGTTTGCGCTTGAAGACCCACTTGCACCCAACAATCCTCTTCCCTTTCAGCGGTTCTACTAACTCCCATGTCTAATTCCTCTGAAGAGACTCAACTCCTCATTCATAGCAACAAACCATTGTGCAGACTCAGCACTCAAAACAGCTTCCGTATAGCTTGAAGGCTCCTGATGCTCAACTGTTTCAGCAACTGATAAAGCATAGGCCACCATCTCAGAATAAGCATTCACCTTTCAGGAGGCCGAATCTCCTTCATTGGCCTATCTTTAGCAATAGTGTGTGGTTGCTCAACTAACGCATCAACCTCTGTGTCTGAACTATTGAACTCCTCTTTAATTGGCTTCTCAATGTGCTTCTTCCCTGAGTCGGAAGATTCACTCAAAAACTCTACCTGCTTTGGAATACTCTGTTCCTGAACTGTATCATCAACCTACTTAGACCCTTTAATCATAGAGTTTTCATTAAAAGTAACATCTCTACTGATCGAAAACTAATCTTCAGGACACCGCAATTTGTATCCTTTCACATCGCCCTCTGTAACTGATAACACATTATCTGACTCATTTGAACTTTCAGCAATTCCAGCAATTACTTTACCCCCTTTCTGGTTTCTTTTTCCTTCTCCATGAGTTTTAAACAGTCACTTTTCCAGTGCCCGAGTTTCTTATAATAATTGCACTTTCCCTTTTTCTTACCTGATGACATGGATCTTCCCCTATTACTCAACTCCTCCCTTTCTGTTGTTCTCCCCTAACAAACAAACCCTCTGCATGTGCATCACCCTCACCTGACACTTTTTTCCTAAATTCTTTCAAATATAGGCCGACCTTAACATTCTCCAAGGATATCGTGTCTTTACCATACAATAGGGTTGTAACAAAGTGCTCATACGAAAGTGGTAAAGAACATAGCAAAGGCTTGGTCCTCATCCTCCATTTTACTATCAATATTTTTCAGATTCATAATAATACGATTGAACTTGTCTAAATGATCCTTAATAGGTATACCTTCTCGCATATGAAACATATAAAGACGTTGTTTGAGATATAACCTATTGGTGTGCGACTTCGTCATATATATGCCTTCCAACTTCAGCCAAATTCTTGCTGCTGAAGTTTCTTCTTCCACCTCGCGAAGAACGTCATCTACCAAACTCAACTGAATAGAACTCAGAGTTTTGGCATCCGTATCATCCCCAATCTTCCTCTTTGATTCCAGAACTAGTCTTGCCTAACAAAGCCTTGTGCAGTTCTTGTTGGGTTAACAGAGCCTTCATTTTTACTCTCTAAAGACTGAAACTGCTGCTCTACCCATCAAACTTCGTAATCTCGAATTTAGCCACCATAGCCACAATCGGAAACGAAACCCTAGTTTTTGCAACTTGGCTCTGATACCAGTTTGTTGTAACGAACGCTATGAATGCAAGCTAAGAATGAGAAATTGAAAACTAAACAAGAAATCACAAAGACAAAAGATATATGTGGTTCTCCAAGATAGGTACATTCACGGGCAAGGAGAGAGGATTCACTAACCAACGTGAAGAAGAGATACAAAGAGCCGGCTATAATCCGTAACTCTAGAAAGGCCACAATATGAGAGCCCAAAAGATAATCTATAGAAGTCTCCCAAAAGCCCTATTTATGATAGGCTACAAAAACGGGAACAACAAAACTAACCAATGTGGGACAAAAGAATACAAGGCATTCCCAACAGATTTGTTCGACAGGCTACAAAACCGATAATGGATTAATTTTGGACTCACCTTGTTAATCCAAAATGCTCTTGGAAAATAGTTTGTTGAAAAGATCATCCACGAGAAAATTTGAATGGATTCAAGGATTGTTACTGAATAATTACATTACATTAAGGATAAGTTTCCCTGGGAGACAGACGTCGAATTCAACCTCTAGCACCTCGGAGAGCCCGGTGAGATGGCGAATTTGTTTTAAGGGCACTTTGTGTAACATGGGTCTCGGTTCATATCCTTAAATATTTCGGTTAATATTTTCTATATCAATTCCAGTATTTGAATAAAGATCGCATAACTGTTTTTACATTCGATTGCATCCAACGCTAGCTTCCTCTTCGGTTGCTGATAATTACCGTTCTTTGCAGGAGGTAAGATCATCTTTGATAAGTAAGAAAGACGTGTACCTGGTATGTATGTCACAAAAATCCTTTCATCGTGGAGATATAGACTACATTTACAAAGAACCGATAGTGGATATGGTTATGTTTAACGGCTTGCCTGATCAGTAGGATTTTGTACAGTTATGTAGACAACTTTTTACCACTTGTCGATGAGCAAAAGTGAGAATTGCATCCAGAATTCATTGGGATATGCCTCAAACTCTTAGAGTACTGTTGCATTCTAAGAGGTCAGGCCTTATTATGGAGAAAAAGTTTTACTTCTTTGCGTGATTATGAAAAACTCAAATATCTAAGTTTCATCACTCCATGGGCCATTGTCCTAATACATTTTAAGTTCGGCTTCTGTGTTCATAAGCATAATAGTTTTAGCAGTGAGTTTCTTTGCCCTTGTTTCTTTTAGGTTGAGTTTAAGGCACTCACACCAATCATGATTATGTGTTTGTTCCGAACTTCCGAGTTTGTAACTTTCTATAATAACCACCGAGAATGATTGTAAATTTCTGGCCTGCCGCAAAACCTGCTGTTACACTGTTTATTTTATAACAGTTTGGTTGTCTGGTAGTCAGCAGTGGAGCCAGATATACCTATAACTAGCACATCCTTTTTTGGATATTTGTTAATTAAGTTATGGGTTTTTAGTTTTCTTTTCTCTATAAGTAATCTTGTCTCTAGTTAGTTCTTTACTTTCCATTTAAGGATGTATTGAGTGAACTTTGTGGATTTCTTACCTATGATGATTTTAGGGTATCCACAATGCTATAACCAAAAATTAATAATCAAAAATTGCCACATCAGCTTTTGATTATTCATTTAAGAGATTGCTAAGCTTAGCAATATATATATATCTACAATGAGAAAATCAAAATTAGATAACCAAAACTTAGTCACGTTATCTTTTCAAACTTAGTAGAAAATAGTTTTTCGAAAAATAATTTTGAAACTAATAAAAACTATTTACTTGAAACCTTTTTTTGGAAAAAAAACTAATTTTACTAAACTGTTTTCTAGAAGAAAAAAAAAACAATTTTTTAGTAAAATATTTTTTTTTCAAAAATATTGTTTGAAAAGAAAGAGAGAAAGGAAAAGGGAGGAGAGATAGAACATTTTTGTAGTATAATTGGTGTATTTGATTGAAAATATGTAGGGTCTATTAAATTTGGTTATTGTCAAAAAGTTGCTAATTTTGGTTATCTAAAGTCCAAAATTTGATTATTTCTAAGGAGGTTGTTAAGTTTGATTATAGCATTGTGAGCCATATTTTGCATCAACATTATTAACTTTAAAAATCTTTTACTTTTGATTATAGCACTGTGAATATTCTTAGTTGGTAAAACTAGCAGCTACTTCATTTAATACAATAGGTTCTTAGTTAAGCCAGTTACATTACTTTGCAGTTGACCGAGGCTCCTGCGCTTGCTGGCCTTCGGTCCTGTAATCTCATTGTTGGTATTGACTTCACCAAGAGCAATGAGTGGACAGGTTAGCCTTTATGCCTTTGGAGAATGTTTACGATGTTGAGAGTTACAGAAACATGCTAAACTTGACTTGTTATGCAGGTGCAAAATCATACAACAGAAAAAGTTTGCATCATATTGGAGATGGTTTAAATCCCTATGAACAAGTCATATCTATCATTGGCAAAACTTTAGCACCATTTGATAAGTTGATTCCTTGCTTTGGATTTGGAGATGGTACTTTATTTGAGATTGAGTTTTTTTTTTTTTTGGATTGGTTATCTTTATATTGGGAGTAGTATTATATCTACTTGTACGTTTTTCATTTGGATAGAATCAACAAAAGACCAAGAGGTTTTTAGTTTCTATCCACAAGAGAGATTTTGTGATGGATTCCAGGAAGTGTCGGAACGCTACAGGGAAATTGTTCCTCTACTACGACTAGCAGGTTGAATTTTACAGGGCCATTGCCATTTTCTGCTTTAATGCTAGAAGCTTAGAATATATGTTTCTTATAGCTTAAGCTATTCTATTTGCTGCAGGACCGACGTCTTTTGCCCCTGTTATTGAAATGGCCATGACAATTGTAGAACAGAGTGGTGGGAAATACCATGTGTTAGTAATAATTGCAGATGGTCAGGTACATATTATTGGTTGATGTTTGATTATGCTTTCACTCTGTTAGATATAAAAGGGGTCACTGTCATGCCGATATGACTGATAAAAAGTGAACCTAAAGATGATGACAAATAGAGACTTGATTTATCAATGAGGAGTTTGAGTGGTTTAGTGGCCATTACAATGGTGGGCACTAAGGAGTTTGGCTAAATCACTACATTGTCGTTGAAACATGGACGTAAAAATGAAAAAGTTAGTTTGGTGCATGGTTTTAAATCGCAGTCGTGGTCGGCGGAACGGTCGCGGTCACGGGTAACGGGTATCGAGAGTATTGGTCAATGTGTAATGGGAATTGGAGACCGCAATCGTGATTTTTTTTAAGGTACTAGCAAATGATAAAAAGAACATTAATACACATGTTCTAACCTTATTTTCTAAAAATTGAATATTTTTAGAGATATAACTAATATTGGATTTTTAGAAATAGTTTTGTAAATAAGATTGGATCAAAAATCGCGTTTTGAGACAATGAATGTTGAAATTTTCGTAGGAGATAGATTTTCATTGTCTACCAAACTAAGCTTGGTACGATAATAGATGATTTATACAATAAGAAAGAGAATACTAATGTCAATTGTTAAATTAATCCAAATTCCATTATAACGTCAGTTGTAACGTTAATCCAATTTCCATAATAATGTTCATACTTGATTTTACTACTGATATTAGGATTTTTATGTTTTATTATTAGCCATTAAAGTTTTAGTTATGTATGCAAATTCCTGTTAATTTCATGTGAACGACAAACTTTAATTTCCTAAATTTTTCAGTCACATCCCCCCTCTAAATTACAATGGCATAAGGGATCCTGCATGGTGCTACCGTGCGGGACTCCCCTTTCCCGAATCGAATTGCGACGATCCGAGCCGCTCAAAGTGATCAGAACGTGATTTTAAGGGTACCCGCGAGAAATTAGTAAAAAAAAAATTTCGGGAAGGGCTTGATCTGAACAGTTTTTTATTAAAAGGTTCAGTAAAAAACTGCTTAGATGAAACCCTTCCCGATCATTTTTTTTCTAATTTCTTGCGGGTACCCTTAAAATCACATTCTGATTGTCGCAATTCGATCGGGAAAGGGGAGTCTCGTACGGTAAGGCCGTAAGGGATCCCTTATGGGATCCGGACTGTGTGTGTACACACACACACACATATATATATATATATTATGAAAATAATTCTAAACTAATTGATAAAGTTATATTCTTTTTTTTTTTTGATCCTTAAAGATGGCTCACGGGCTTGCATTAACATCTAACTCCAACGCAAACACAAAGTTTAAAGGGGGATTACTAATCCAATTACAAGGAAGAGAATTACAGAAAGCAAGAGCAGCTAAAACATGGGGGGCTTTGTTGGCTGCCCTCCTAACCCATTTAAAGCTAAAGGTACCCTCTTCAGCGAGATGACGGATATCCAACACCACAGGCCTAGAATCCCACGGAGGGACCAATTCAGAGACGTTGAGAAGCATGGCCTGCTTGTTGACCGACTCGATCTCCACTCCTTTCAACCCGAAGTTTAGGGCCATAATGCATGCATCTCTAATCGCCAGGAGTTCCCCACGGAGGCTGGAGCACATCTTCACTGTTCTAGCAAGACCATCGAAAACTAATCCCCTGCAGTTCCTTAGAACCCCTGCTATTCTACCTTCTTTCTTGTTCCTCGGTAAAGCCGCATCACAGTTAATCTTGAATGAACCAGAGTCTGGAGCCCTCCAGTGGTGTGAACCTTCCTGGATTACTGGGTTATCCATGTGGACTTGGGAAATGTCTAACACCGAAGCATTCTCCAAACTACTGAATCTTATAGACGCTAGTGTTTCCAATGGGTTAACTAAATTTCCCTTGAAAATGCAATCATTTCTAGCCTTCCAAATGTTCCACCCAATCACGGCAGCCTGACCTAAGAGGTCCGTTGTCTCCTTACTGCTTAATTTTTCCACATTCTCTGGTGTCCATTTGAGAGTAAAGGCATTTTCCCCAGTGGCTTAATACTGCTACCGAACAAAACAGCTTTTGTCCATGGGCAGGAGAATAATAGATTTTCCACTGATTCCACCTCCAAATCACACATTGGGCAATTTTTGGTAGGGGAGCATTTGCGTTTGAATAGATTCTCCCTCATTGCCAAACTGTTCCAGCATGCACGCCACCAAAAGCACTTTATCTTGTTTGGAACTTTCATTTGCCACAAACACTTCCACACTTCTTTGTCCCGGCTTGAAAGAAGATTCAGGATTACCCTTTGATTTGCTCAGATCTGACTGTGGGCTATATGGTAACCTGATTTAACAGAGTAGATTCCATTGGAGTTAAAATGCCACACAAGCTGATCCTCCCTATCCTTCACAGGAAGAGGAATGTTAAGATCCCTAATCCCTCTTCTTGAATCAATAGCATCAGACACCTTCTCAATTGTGCTGCTAGGAGACTTAGTAGAAAAAATCTTGAACCCTGCAAGAGAGGGAATCCAAGCATCCCCCAAAAATCTGTATTTCTCCTGTTCTGAATCTGCCACCTCAGACCTTTTTTCAAAAGTTCTCTACCATGAAGAAGGCTTAGCCAAGCCCAAGACGCTCTACTACCCCTTGCTGCATGCAGAAAAGAAGTATTAGGGAAGTAAATCCCTTTTAGAACTCTAGCCCAGTAGGAATGCGGGTTCAATCTCCATCCTTGTCTTGCCAACATGGCCTCATTAAAGGCTCTATAGTTCCGAAATCCATTCCTCCTTGCTCCTTTGCTTCTGACAGATTATCCCAAGTACCCAGTTTATCCCCTTATCCTCCAGATTGCCCTTCCACGTATAAAGCGGGCCTTTGAATGGATCGCAATTTTCCGTGGTTGTGTTCGATTGAAGGAATGGTTACTCCAGGGAACGTTTGGTCCCGGTTGTTACTTTGATTACAATTTGCTTGCTTTCTCTCCCTCACCTCTCCCTGCCCTTTATAAGCCAGGCTACACTCAAACCACTAACTCACTCACTCACTCCTTTAGGCAATGATCAGCTATAGCCAGTCCCACGCCCAAATTATGCACCCACCAACTCTATGTTTTCCATATTAGGTAGTGTATCAGCCTATACATGCCAAAAAGGAGAAAAAGAGGATATATGCGATTCTGTTTTGTCTGCTGCCTGGAACTGCCATAACGGCGGTATAACGGCCGTTACACACCGATTCCCGTTACGTAATGGCGATACACCTGGGAATTCCCCGAACACTGTTATTCATTGCCGTAACCGTAACAAGACTTCCAAAGTCCATTTTTTAAAACCCATGGTTTGGTGTGTTTAGTAGCTACTACCAAGGGGACAGAGCCATTCGGGTGGTGGTCCTGATTTCGATTGATATAGTAAGAGCCCTTATTTTCTTAGGGAGCGGGTTTAGTACACAGTCTCAGAACTTAGGACAAAACTCGTTATGCTGAGATTTTATGTTGGTTTTATTTCTTATTTTGATTCATATTGATTCATATTGTCACGTGGTACATCAATTGGATGTCCGTTTGCGCAGGTTACTAGTAGTGTTGATACTGAGGATGGTCAGTTGAGTCCACAGGAGAGTAGGACTGTTGAAGCGATTGCGCAAGCGAGGTGATTGGCTGTCACTTTTTTTCTCCAATTGTGTCTGCTGGCAGAACCAGTCCCTTTTGAAACTTCTTTAATTCTTTCTTTAGATTCTATGTTGAATTCGATCATGCCTTCTGACAGCTTTTCCCCCCTGTCTATCATACTGGTTGGGGTTGGGGATATGCCGTGGGACAGGATGAAAGTATTTGTTGACAATATCCCTGCTAAGGCCTTTGATAATTTCCTAGTAAGTGGTGTTTGTATTTATAATTTGTGCCGCTCATTGCTGGAATGCTTTGTGAGCTAAAGCTTTTTCTGTCCCCCTTTAGTTTGTCGATTTTACAGGAATTATGTCGAAGGAAGTGCCCCATTCCCAAAAAGAAAAAGAATTTGCTCATGCAGCTTTGATGGAAATTCTTTCTCACTACAAGGCAACCTTAAAGCTTACTAACATTTTAGGGTAATACATAGTTTCCCCTAATTTGTAGGCTTCATTACTTCAAGTTAACTTCTGATCTCATTTGTTCTCTTTGCCCCTGTCAGTGGCCGGAAAGGAAATGCTCCTGAGAGGGTTCCCCTCCCTCCACCCATGTATGGTGCTGCTTCTTCTAGTGGTTCGAAACCTTCACGTGCACCTAGTTTCCGGCAGAGCTCCCCTAGTTTCCCCCCGAGCTCCCCTGACTCTTACGGCCAGGGTAGTTCTGCTGGGACAGCTCCACCTATCACAAGTTCTACTTTTGATAACCAGGTACGTACCCTATATTCAAATTTTGTAGTTTGGTTAAAATGCTGTCTGAATAAAATGTTGCCTTCAATGCTTCGATGATGCTCTATTTTCATTTACGTGCCGCTCTTCTTTTGTTAACGAACATGCTTGTTAATGGTGCTAATATTTTCTCGTGGTCATTGACAGGTTTGCCCCATTTGCCATAGTAATCCGAAGGACATGGCTTTTGGTTGTGGACATCAGGTAGATCGCTTTAACTGATTTACTCTATATGCTAGCTTCAATATATGGAATATCGTAGTTTGATAGGAGTATTAAGAAACTTCCATTCCCCTTATTTTGCCCATTTTACTTACAGTATTTTACTTTTTTGAACTTTTGGACAGACGTGTTGCGACTGTGGACATCTTCTTCATTCATGCCCCATTTGTCGATCTCCAATTCAAACCAGAATAGAGCTTAAGATCACAAGTTCTACTTTTGATAACCAGGTACGTACCCTATATTCAAATTTTGTAGTTTGGTTAAAGTGCTGTCTGAATAAAATGTTGCCTTCAATGCTTCGATGATGTTCTATTTTCATTTACGTGCCGCTCTTCTTTTGTTAACGAACATGCTTGTTAATGGTGCTAATATTTTCTCGTGGTCATTGACAGGTTTGCCCCATTTGCCATAGTAATCCGAAGGACA
>BPLS01026535.1:31568-63686 GCA_019656275.1 Rhododendron kiyosumense
AGGCTTTTGGTTGTGGACATCAGGTAGATCGCTTTTACTGATTTACTCTATATGCTAACTTCAATGGAGGAAGCTATGGTACACAGGGTATACCGTATGTCTAAATTATGACAATTTGTGATTTTCATTATGCCGATTTTTGGTTTTCTAATGCATATTTATGATTCTAATTACGACTTGTACTTTAAAATTTACCTGTTGAACAGGTCATTAGCAGGTTACTCATGATTAAAAAATATTGTTGTTATGTAACCATAATTATTCGTACCGAAATCCATAATACTTGTACCCTAACCAAATATATGTGTACAATATCAAAAATTAAATAATACTACCCACAAATGTTATAACAACACCATAAATTGGCATTATCTTACCACAATAAGTCGTACCAAAAAAATTGACTCGTATGATATTCCATAACAAAATCAAAATATGTCGTACCAAAATCAACAATTGTTATACTCAAGCCAAAAATATTTGTAAAATGCCGCAAATTTTATAAAATAACCACAATTGTTATGACAAACACCTAAAATTGTCATTTTCTTAACATAACGTGTCGTATCAAAAGAAAACATATTTAAATACCACAAATTATATAACAAATTACAATTGTTATGATAATATCATAAATTTACGTTTTCTTACCACAATGTGTCGTACCAAAGGAAATTAATTAAAATATTCCGTAATAACACATGTCTAAAATACCACAAATTCAATAATATAACTAAATTTGTTATGACAACACCATAAATTGACGTTTTCATACCCACAACGTGTCGTGTAAAAAAAATTCAATCGAAATGTTCAGTTAACAATAGTTATAATAAAAAAATACAATACCACAAATTTAGTAATATAACCAAATTTGTTATGACAACACCATAAATTGGGGGTTTTCATACCCACAACGAGTTGTATAAAAAAATTCAATCGGAATGTTTAATAAACGATAGTTAAAATCAGCAAAATACCATACCACTAATTATTTTCAATTCCCGCCACATTATTTTTTCAAATTTTAAAATTTCCACCATATCATCTTAATTTTGATTCCCTCCACACTATTTTTTTAAATTCTTATTTGTCCCTACATAATACCTCAATAATTTAATTCATCCAAGAAATTCACCAAAAAAGAAGTACTATACCCAAATTTTCGAATACAACTACAATTTCCTCTCAAAATATTAGTCTAAATTAAATTCTTTCTCTACAAAATTTAATTCAAAAAATCAAAATTCCTTCAATTTTTCATGAAAAAATGAGAGGTCACTAAAACAAATAATTACCCAACTGTCTCAAGATACGGATATTCAAAGTGGTGCACTTAACAATTGGTACTATATATTTGACAGGTGGATCGGTGCCAAACCTTCATCCTATGCATACAAATCCAAGTTTAATGGTGGTCCTTGGAACTAGGTCGTGGAAGTACAATATAAATAATTTTGAAAATTTATTGTCATTGTACTTTCTTTTAAAAAAAATTATTATAGTCGACATACTAATTAACACCAATGACATACGCTACAATATGACCTACAAGTGCAGGCCAAGCACTAAGACTGATGCATTTAAGGCCACTGTCTTCTTAAATTTTCAGCCTGGAAATAGGGCCCCTATGTACAAGAAAGAATTATAAAATTAATAGCTTTTAGAATTTCAAATTCTCAATTATGTACCACAGCGAAAAGGTGTTGGAGTTTGGACATTTATCTAAAAGATCAGGGGTTCAAGTCTTACACCCTTCATTCCTATTTTTTTTTTTTTTTAAAGAATGCTGTTTTTTGGTTAAATTACATAGAGTCCTTGTAGTTTCATACTTCGACAAATCTAGTTGTTCAATTTCAATACAACATTAAAATCTAATAATGCACCATCTGAGCCCCACGTAATGTGTGTGTGTGTGTGTTTTTTTTTTTTTAATCTAAATCGTCTATCTTTTATATAATATCAATTAGGTCATTCGTACCAAGAATGAAGTTGATGGCTTATAGCTAGACACTTAATTAGATGGAAAATATCATTCTATTATTCAATCTGCGTGCCGATGATGGAAGTTCCTAAACCTGATTGAGGGAAAAATTTACGTAGGTGAGTTAATCAACAAACATAAAAAACTCAACGGATTTAATTATCATTACCGTGTCACAGTAGCATGACTACCGTATATTCAACTACAACAGAGGATTAGGTTTCATATCAAATAAAAATTGAATGTACAATCTAAATGTCGTTAGTGAGTGTATTTTTAGAATGATCGATCAGGGCTGTTAGGATGTCAAGTTATACAATATTTAATTTGTGAAATTTTAGACATGTATCTTGCTTGGGTATAATAATTATCGATTGTGATACGACATATTTTGGTCTTGTATCTAGTATCTTTTGATCGATTTCTTTTGGTACGACACATTGTGGTAAGTAAGTGCCAATTTTTTGTGTTGTCATAACAATTGTGGTTATGTTATATAATTTGTAATATTTTACATATGAGGGAGAGGGAGAGAGTCAAGGAGGAGAGAATAACATGTTACCTGCTAAGCCCTTTTTTTTATTTTATTAATTGATTTAATCAATGGGTGGTCCAGATTATTCACTTTGAAATCGAAGGGTTTAAAATCATGGTGTGTACGGTACACCCCCTAATAAGGGGTGTGTACAATAGGACCCATTTTACTTACAGTATTTTCTTTTTTTGAACTTTTGGACAGACGTGTTGCGACTGTGGACAAGATCTTCATGCATGTCCCATTTGTGGATCTCCAATCCAAACCAGAATAAAGCTCTACTAAGCAGCTTTCTCGGTTGCGTTTGCAATTTCTGTTCACGCCCAGAATCCTCATACATCTATAATCTATAATACAAATCGCGATGGTGTGGTGCCCACATATTTTTCCTACATAAATCTTAACCGTTTGATTTAACACACATTTTCTGCACAAATCCTAGCCGTTGAGTTGCTCAATACGGTCAATGTTTTTTGGTAATGAACGAATTTTTGGTAATGATTGGGTGGACATTGTATTCAGTTATGGACTATAAAGACTTGATTGGGTGAACAAATATAATGGCTGATTTATAAGGGAAGAATTTTGATAGTGAAATTAAAGTTGATTGATATGATATAAGAGCATCCACAGTGGAATAAGCAAAACAAAAAATTGTTAAAGTTAGCAACATTGGATCAAAAAAGTGCTCACATTGGAATAACCAACCTAGCAATCTCTTAACAACTCATCAAATTTTCGCTCTTCAATAATCAAAGCTAGCAATATTTTGTAAATAACCAAATTTTATCTCTCAATCAAGTACACCAACATTATATAAAAACCTTCTCTCTCTTCCATTCTCTCTCTCTCAACAATGTTTTCAAAAAATACTTTTAACAAATAGTAACTTTCAGATTTTTTTTCTTTTGTTTCAGAAATTTTTTTTTACAAAAAACAATTTTTTCAAAAATTTTAAAAACTGTAAGTAAATAAAGTGTGTTTTTCAAAAAACTATTTTTGAAATTTCAAAACTCTTTTATAGAAAACTATTTTTTATACAAAATCTGTGTTTTTTTAAATGTATTTATAGTTTTTAAAATTTCAAAACTATTTGTGTAAATATAATTCTTTCAAATTTGTATTTAAAGTTTTAAGTGAACAAAGTGTGTGTTTTGAAAAATTATTTTTTTTTTTCAAAAACTATTTTTTTTAATTATTTCTAACATAAACTGTTTTTTTCTTTCAAAAACCGTTTTTTCAAAAAATATGCGTGAAATGAAGGAAAAAGTTTGGAGGGCCCATTGGTTTTGATTATGGGCAAAAAATAACCAATTTGGGATTTGACATTGCTAACTTTAGCAACCTCTAAATGGATAATTAAAATCTGATGTGGCATGTTTTGATTATTCACATTTGCTTATTCCACTGCTGATGCTCTAATGGAGTAATGAAATTACCGTTGATTGGGTTGGAAATTTGGTAATGAAATTGCCGTTGATTGACATGCTATAATGGAGGTAATGAAATTGCTGTTGATTCTCATTTTTGGTGAACGAATTTCTCATTTTTGGGACTCAAGTTGGGAGGAAAGGCCATTTATTTGCCAATTCCGATACGAGGCCAAGGAAAGGCCATTTTATTCCTGCTGAATAGTCCAGCAAACCAAACACTACTACAAACATAATTTTTGATTTTTCCCGAGACTGCAAACAATACTGCAGTTTTTTTGCAAATATTGTTATGAAATAAATTGCCCTCTAATTGAAAAGTTGTGATGGCTGTGAATTCTTTGTTCTCCATCCACAGTAAAATCTCTTTTTTCCAGTTCTCATTTCAGATTGCACGTTTTTTTGTCCCAGTTCTCTTTGTTCAGTTCAACTTCAAAATTTTTTTGATTTCGCTTGGTTCAAATTGGAGTGACGGCTGTCAATCGGAAAAAAGTTGGAGTATGCAATCAATATTCAGGATAACGGTTTCCAAGCGTAAATTCTCTTCTTCTTCTTTTTTTTTTTTTTTTTTTCCGTATAGGAGGATATTGGGGTTTCATACTGTGGACGTCCGAACGTATTTTTTTTTTCTCTGTGTAGGAGGATATTAAGATTTTCAAAGGAAATCAGGCAACAAAAGCATATGTTTTTCTTTGGTCGTGAATTGTATACAGTCTATAGATTAGAAATTTCATCGTGATATTGGTAATTGGTAAAGGCATGGTTTTTCTTTTTTAATTTGAAAGGGAAAGTGTTCACTACAAGAAAAAGGACGATTGGCGACGAAATCTAATTTTGGCTTCTTCGTGATCTTCGCCTATTTCCGATTCTGGAAAAAATCGGTCATGATTTTCCTTGAAATATTTCTTTGCTTTCTTTTTGGCTCTTTTAACCCAAAACAAATCCACCAATCCAAAGTCTGAGGACTTCAAGGGGTTAATGCAAAAAAAAAAAAAAAAAAACCTAATGATTTGGTGTATCTAACATGTTTCGATTGGTATGTCTTGCTCTGCAAGAGTTTCGTCTCCTTTATGGAATTACCCTATTTCCCTTCCCCCTTTTTTCATACATAACCCTCCATCTTTCTCCCCATCTTGCCCTGTTTACACCATCTATACTTTCCACGGTAACCCCTCTTAGCCCACCTATTTTCTGAACCTTGAAACACCCTAAAACCTTCCCTTGCCCATCGTTTTCTTTTTCTTTTCTTTTTTCTATACCATATCACTGCAGATCTAACTCCTTCAGATATTCTATGGCTCAAACCAACCCTTCTACCCTTGATGACGAGTTATCCACCCGTTTGCCCTTGATGACGAGTTATCCACCCGTTTGCGCTTGTTCCGGCTTACGGATGACGAGCAAAGTGAAGTTACATTGGATGATAATGATGTCAAAATAAGTGAGGCTGAATGTCGCACAAGTTTGTTTGGGAAGATTATCTCGCAGAAACTGGTAAACTTTGGTGGACTCAAATCCACTATGGAGATGCTTTGGGGAAACCCGAAGAATTTTAGAGTGCTTGAGATTGGGAAAGGCATTTATCAGTTCATTTTACCCTCTGAGACGGATACGATACGGATTCTTAATGGCAAGCCATGGTTCTTCAACAACCATTTTCTTATTTTGGAACGATGGAATCCTAACTTGCAACCCAATCAGTATGAATTCAAGTATGCACCTCTTTGGGTGCAGATATGGGGTCTCCCACTCCAGTTTATATCCAAAGAGGTGGGCTTGAAACTTGGGGCCAAGTTTGGCTTTGTTGACGAGGTGACGATCCCGGCCACGGGCAGTAAGGAGGGACGCTACGTTCGTGTAAGGGTGCACATGAATGTTCTTATGCCTTTGCAAAGGGGATGTATGGTCAAGTTGGGTTCTTGCCCAGCTTTCTGGGTAGAATTTCGGTATGAGCGACTACCCACTTTCTGTCACTATTGTGGGCTGGTCGGGCATGATCTTTTCAACTGTGTTACGAGATTCTTTGATATTGAGGAGGACACGCTTCGGACTGCTCAGTACGGCGCATGGATTCGTGCGTCTCCGGCCACTCAACCAGGTGTAGACACCTTATTCTGGACTATCCGGATCGGCACACTTGCGGTCTCTAATCACCCCAATGATGATTAAACGGTTGAAAACTCTCCGAGGTCGATGGAAGGTCGTGAGCTTTGAGTGTTGGACCCTCCTCTTTCAAACCATTTCAAACCCCTTCAAACCCTTCAAATCCAGAGCCAAATAGACCTCAGCAAAGCCATACCTTGCTTACGCCACCTCCTTCTTGGCGTGCGCCAGGAATTCGCCACGTGTCGGACATCGACCGTTGACTGAGTTTGACCTGGCGCACGGTAGCTCGTAGGTGGCGTACGGAGGGTCAAGGCCGGTCAAATCACCGCTTTTCTGTCACGTGCTCGAGACTTTGTAACTGCCAGGGTACACTACAGAGCACCCTGATCATTACACTCTGTAGGGACGCCCCCTCTCTCTCCTACACACCCCATCAAGACAAGTCCCATGCATTTAATGCATGGGAGGCTCCTCTCTAACCTAACCAGCCCCTTAACCCCAGCTGATTCCCCTGGCCTCAGTCCATCTCTCCACCATAAATACCCCCCTTGCATTCATTTGCATGGGGTTAGCACACTCATTAACCAAGGTCCCCCTCCCCTTTCTTTCTCTTGCCCTCTCTTCTCCATTAAAGGAGCAAGGACAAGAGGAACACCCCTCTCCACTGATCAACCATCATACACCCTCCATCTTCAACCTCCAAAGCTCATTACCACTCCTCCATCTCTAGCACCAAAGGTGTACCACCTTTGTGCTGTTTTCTGTTTTTCAACCCCTGAGGGGAGCCAGAAGGGTTCTGGCTAGTAACTGATACTAGCCCAGACCCCTCTCTGGTAAAATAAATCAGTCGTAGTGGCCAAGCCATGGCGCACGCCAGCCCTTCTAAGCCATACGCCACCTTTGGCTGTACGTGCATAGCTGGCGTGGGGATCATGAAGAGCCCATTTATTGCTCTTTTCCTTTATGTCATCACCATATAGCATGCCAATAACCAGTTTACTGCTTTGGTACAGTAGAGTCATTTAAGCATAGCTTTCAATACCTATGTCCCTTTTGCTTTTTAAGGCCTCTGGGTTACTTCTGGTCATGTTCTAGAGCCCAGATGATGTAAAGCCAGACCCTGGTTAGAGCGCAAGCCTGGCGTACGGCCCCCATGGGGTGGCGTACGGCATGTTTGACACAAGCCAGTGCTTGGCCCTTACATCACAGTTCCATTTTTGGCCTTTTATTCTTCCCCACTCTGTTTATGGGGTTTGCTGCGCTATTTTCTTGGCTCTTAGCCATTTCTTTCGCCTGTCTGCCTGTAATATGTACATAAATTATGATTAACAACTGCGTGGTTTGTCCTGGGTGTGCACTGGTCCATTCCAGAGCCCAGAGGGTTGAGAGCCAGAGCCGTAAGAAATTAGAGAGGTAGTGTACGCCAGCCTAAAGGTGGCGTGCGCAGGGTTTGTTGGCGTGCAGTGGTTTCTGCCATGGCGTGCCAGCACGTCGCCTGCTCACGCACCCGACGAGCAGCGTACATCATCCCGTCGAACTCTTTACAGCGCTTGTTCTCAATCTATGTTCTTACATTTAATTCAATTCAAGCAAGCAAACCATCATCCATAAGCATTTTGTCATATAAACTGCAAGCTGTTACAGTATTAATCCCCATTAACTGTTCCCCCGCCCTAACTGGCTAAAAATGATCAAATGAGAGAAAAATGCAAACACTTTATAAAATGCCCGAGTAGAGACCGATCTCCGGATTGGGCGAGAGGGATGCCATAAAATCCTTCCCCTCTAGTAACCTGGCTCCCGAACCTCAGATATCGAAGGTGACGACGGACCAGTCTACGCCTTTTCCAAATCAAATCAAACCCTTTTTCAAATCAAAAGCAAAACGTAGCAAGCGTTCTCGAGTTCGGTTCCTTGGGTGCCTCACCGCTAAAACCTGAGTGGCGATTCTGAATCGAAGCGTTTCGCCGCGCCGTTTTCCAAGAGGGCCCTAAACCAAAATCGGGCAATTTTTTGGGGCGTGTGCCCACAGTGGCGACTCTGCTGGGGACAATTGCATTGATTGGTATTTGGCGATTAACACATGAAGGAACAATTTTTCAAAAAGCTTGTCAAAACAGTACGCTCAGCGCTGCTGAAGAACGGAGTGGTAACATAATAGGATATCAGCATCCGACCAATCCGAACTGGGGCTTTTACTATTGTTCACTTGTGTAGTTTCCTCCAAGTATCGATTAATGAAAGTGAGCCAAGCTCAAAAGGCATTTTCAAAACCTTGCGTTTCTCTCTCATTCCAAATCATTCTTTGGCACCTTTCCATTTGCATCGATGTTGGATAAGCCCCGTTGAGGCGTTTTGGGTAACCGGCACAATTTACTGGAGCCCGGGGTCCTCGAATGCCCAACAACCTTGGACGATGATAAGTCGTAATACCGTTCGACCATCGCTTTGTTGCACGCATTGCAATGGGAGGTATACCGCGGCTTTAGTCAGAGGAATCCCTTTAAGCCAAAACCGGCCTCTACATGCGTACAAAGCACTAGAACCTTTCAACCTAAGATAGGAACCTACAGGGTAGGATTACTTGCATCTAACCCCCATAAACTGTCTATGTGTTACTGCTTTCCTTATCGCATGCCTATACATACATACATCCCGTTTTGCGTAGGAGCATGCTAGGGCGGCTTTTAGGTTTGTCTCGAGTTCGTCTCGTGACTGTTAGGACCCTGCCATGGACCGATGAAGAGTCGTGCATCCCAATGTTGCGCGTTATCAATTTTCAAAAATCCTTGAGTCAGCGAGACTTTGGGAAATCAGGACTGTTTAAGTCTTTTGTCTAAACCTAGTCGAAATTTCAAACAAGAAAATCAGGAATAACGAAGAGAATGTTGTGATACCCACACCATCCCGGTTAAAGTGCTAATCACTTACACCATCAAGGCTCCGGCGCAGTGCCGCTTACGCCACCTCGGTTATGGTATCACGCCATCTGCACCAAGTTGTTTTGACCTCAAAAGTTGAAATTTCGAGAAAAGCGCAGTCAAAAGGCTTAGATTGTCTCGACATCCTTTAATATCCATCGACTCAAAACAAGGATACACCGTCGAAAAGAAATCCGAGGATTCTGTGGCAGCGTCCTAACAGCATGAGTTGGACTCCCTCTAGTGTTAGAGTCTAGGAGGACACCGACGACGTTGGCATGCCCATTTCTTTCAATTCTTTCAAAATAAACTGTTGCAGGCTATCATTGAGCTCGTCTATTTTGCTGTTTAGCTGAACTATGGGGAGCTTCGAAATCAAGAGCCAAACCTGCTTGGGAGCGTCCGTCGAGTCTGCTTGAGGGTCTGTTTTGGGGTTTGTTTTTCTGCTCAGCACAACGGAAGCTCAGCTCTGCACTCTGTCAAGGGAGGATTCGCCGCCGACCACTCCACACGAGTCTCCCCCATCCTCTCCATCTCCGCCTGCAACTCCAAAACCGGTCAAAACTGAAATTCTAGACGTGGCAGATGTTCCACCACCAAATCTTACCACCATTCTGGCCGACCTCCAGCACAACTTAGCCATTATGCAGCAAAGGGCCGACCAGGCCGATACTGCTATGACCAATCTGCAAGCTCTCATCAACGAGAGGCTGCCAGCTGCAAGGATAGAGGGTGAAAGGCAGGAGCGCGAAAACCCAGCTGGGTAGGACATTCCGGCCGAACAACCTGCTGTGAATCCCGAGATGGCTGCTCTGATCGCCAAGATGGCTAAACTAGAAGAGTCAGTTGCCAAGTCAGAAAGAATCAGCGCCGGAGGGTTGGACATGGACCGTCTTTGCCCCTTTCTAAATGCACGGCTCCCGGAGAGGTTCAAAATGCCCGACTTCGCGAAGTTCGACGGAACGGGCGACCCAAAAACACACCTGCTAGCTTATCACGGTGCAATGAAGCTGCATGGGGTCGAGGAGGAGGCAATGTCCCAGTTGTTTCCTCAGACTTTGGCTGGCCCAGCCTTCCAGTGGTTTCTGTCTCTCGACGTCTCCAAGCGCAGAACATGGGAGGACATTGGCGCGGCCTTTTTCACCCAGTACAGTTACAACTCCCAACTCAAGATGACCACCCGAGAGTTGGAGTCTACCAAAATGACTGCAAAGGAGTCTTTTGCGGAATTCATCAAGTGTTGGAGGACTAAGGCTGCAGTCATGATCGATCGGCCGAGTGAGAAGGACCAAATCCATATCATCTCCCATAATCTGCTGCCCGACTTTGCTAAGAACCTGGTGTTAGTCCAAGGGGCCGATTGGGACACTTTCTTTGAATCCGGCCTCGCCATTGAAGAAGCTCTCCAAACTGGGGTACTGCCGCGTAGCGACCCTCCATCTTCTTCCTCGGGATCCAAGGCCAAAACTCGTGCTTACATAAGAAGCAGCGCTGCTTTGTTCGGTAACAACAGCTACGCCAATGCCACGTTTGCTGGTAGCAGCACCGCTCAGGACTCCAACCACATCGCCGATGTCAATCAAGTCCAAGCCCCTCCAAAACCCCGAAACTGTAACCAACCCCGGAACTTCACCAAGTTTGAAGCTCCACTCTCCCAAGTGCTAGAAAGGTTAGCCAAATCCGGTCACCTCAAACCGCTGGATCCAACTCCACTACCCTAAAATCTATCCCCTAGCCACAACTTGAACGCTTTCTGTGCCTATCACCAGATGCCTCGTCATTACACCGACTCTTGCTATCGCCTCCGTCATGCGATACAAGACTTGGTAGATAGCGGAACCATCACTACCCCTCCTAAGCCCAATGTCATTACCAACTCCATGCCGCAACACAACGGTCACCCTTAAATCAACCAAATCAACCTTACCTCTACTATAATCCAACCCAGCTCCACCATATTCAACCCCACTGACCATATAACCCCAACCTTCCTTCCTAAACCTGTTGTGGCCTTCCCGGAGGACGCCAGTATCAATATACTAGCCATCGGGTGGAACTTAGAAGACAAGGCAAGAGAGTGGGAAGAGTTAGCTCACGACTGGGATGAGCAGTATCACTTGGGTTTCCCTCAGGATCCTGTGGTCGACCAAGAGCAGCTAGACCAGTGGGAGGAGGAGTGGATTGCAGCATGAGCGGACCCGTTAGATGGCTTGTCGCTCTTCATGCTTTTCTATCAACCAGAGCCAGTATTGCCCGAGGAGGAGGATAAGGAATACGTATGGGATGTAGAGCCCGGTGTTGTACAACCCGTCGAACTCTAGGATTTTGGTGGGGGAGAAGACAACGCTAGCAACGACATAGACGAGCAGTACTTGGACTTTTACGTCGAAAAGGAGAGTGCTTCCGATGAACCCCGCTGGCTGGGGGCCTTCCTGCCTTTGATTGACGCACTTTCGGATGCTGTGCACGAGTACGACCTTGTGGTGGGACCAACTTTCAACATCGTCCCTTCGGATCAGCCACGTCCTTTGGTAGCTCCGAGTGAGGACTGCTCGATCATGGTTCTCAACGCGCTGCCCGATGATCTGTGGAATGTTGATGAGATCGTCGACCTGAACGCAAACCCCCTCCTAGCTGACTTGTGGAAGGATGACAGGGTGGTCGACATGCAAGTGGGGGAAGAAATCTGGACTGTCAACACTGCTTTGGTGGACGGGGGCTTTTGGGACGTACCATTCATCTCTAATCCGGGGACACCTTTTGAGGAAGCTGCTGCACAGGATCCGGCTTTTTGGGAAGGACAAGTCATGAGCGATCTGGAATGGGTTACGGCTTCAGACCAGGTTGCATCGATCGACAAGGGGAAAGGCAAGCTAGAGGAAGTGCCTGCTGATTTCTGGGACTTTGTAGACACATCGCCTTGGTGGGAGGTTGCTAACGTCACTAGGAGCGGCCGAGTCTTCCAGCCGCCCAATCTTTCGGGTGGGAGCTCGTCCAATCCCGGCAGTGATCAAAGACTCACCGTTCCCTCTGCCCAAAAGAACGCTCCGGCCATTCCTAGCGGGGTACCTGCAGAGGATGCTATTCTAAAACAACTAGAAAGGATCCCTACCGCCGTCTCTGTCTGGGGTCTGATATCGTCATCAAAGGAGCATCGAGAAAGGCTGTCTTCAGCACTGGCCCGTCTTACTGTACCCACCGACATTACCCCCGAGGCCATGGTTGCCTTAGTCTTACCGCTGCTTTCCAAGCATTCCGTCACTTTCACCGAAAAGGACCTACCTGTTGACGGAACTGCTCATAACCGCCCGTTGCACATCACTATCAAGTGCAAGGGACATTGGGTGCCGACTGTGTTAGTCGACAATGGGTCCGCGATCAACGTCTGTCCAATAAGGGTTGCTTACCGTTTGGGGCTCACCAAGGCTGATCTCACGCCTTCCAATCTAACAGTCAAGGCTTACGACAACACGCGCCGCGTAGTCGAGGGAACTCTAATGTTGAAACTTGATGCCGAGGGCTTCGAAATGGACGTAGAGTTCCATGTGGTTGACATCCCCACCACTTTCAACTTGCTTTTGGGAAGGCCGTGGCTGCATAGAGCGGACATCATGGCTGTACCGTCGACTCTCCATCAGAAGGTCATGCTGGGGCTTCCTACCGGGACACTAACCATCTGCGGAGACTCTGGGATCCGCCCGCTCAAGGATGACGGGACCCCTGTTTTAGGGATCATGCACGGGGAAGAAGACTCGGACTTTGGAGGATTTGCTTTTGACACCTCCAGCTCAGTCCTAGCTATTGTCATGGATGACGACTTCATCATCAGCTCCACTGCCCTCGAAATCATGAGGAAGATGTCGTTCATGCCTGGCTTAGGGCTCGGGATCAACCAACAAGGGATCGCTGAGTTCCCTGTCTTTCCCTTCACTGAAGGCCGCTTTGGCCTGGGATACATTCCCCCTACCAAAAAGGCCAAACTAGGGAAAGACACGGGAAAACCTCGGACCCTTTATGGTAACCCCGACAGCTATTTCGTCCGTGAAGGAGGAGGCGTTGCCTATCTGGGGCAGGCTGAACCATTTTGGGATCAAGTGACCAGGACTTGGCTACCGGGCTTTGAGATCTTTGCTGCCGACACTTGGTCTGATGACGAAGAGGAAATAGCAAAAGAGGAGCTAGCTGCAAAGAAATTCAAGAGGCAGTTGGTCGCAATCAAGGAAAGGGCTGACTGGTTGGTTGCTTTTGATCAAGGGGGTCTAGAGGTGCTGTTCTCCCAAGTAGGTTTGGTTGGCAAGGAAGACGAGGCTGAGGTGCTGATGCTTGGGCCTGACTCTCCAGATCTTCTCAACGATCCAACCTCCCTCATCGTCGAAGCAAAGGGTAGTCTTAATAACTGCATTTTTACTCCCCGTCTAACATGCATTGACGATGTATCTGAATCTGACACGGAGTCTGTCGAGTCTAAGTCTAGCTCAGAGTCGGAGTTTGTGCCTCTCGGCCCTCCACGTCATAGCTTTTACTTTGAGTTTGAGTCGACTGTACTTGGCAACCCCTCTGGGTTTTATGAAATGCATGATCCTGCTTCCGACTACTTTGCTGACTTCTATATAAACTGTGTCGACCCCGACGATGAAGGAATCGACTTTGACGGGAATATCCCGGCCGAGTTGCGTTCCCTCATCGAAAGGGAAGACGAAAGGCATGCTCAGCCTCTAAAAGACGAAGTAATTTCAATAAATCTGAAAGATGAGGATGATCCCCGCATGATGCAAATTGGTTCTACCTTGTCCCCGGGCAAACCACGCAGCCACAATTGAAGCTCTTAAGGACTACGCCGAGGTTTTTGCCTGGTCTCACGCGGACATGCCTGGTATCGATCCCGAGATCATCCAACATAGAATTCCTTTGCTACCAGGGGCTGTCCCCGTCAAACAGAAGCTTCACAGAATGAGGCCGGATTGGGTTCAGAAGATTAAGGAGGAGGTCACCAAGCAAATCGTCGTAGGATTTCTGAGGGTGGCTGAATATCCCAAATAGATTGCTAACATCGTACCTATGCCTAAGAAGGACGGAAGGATTCGGGTCTGTGTCGACTTCAGGGACTTGAACAAAGCAAGCCGCAAAGACAGTTTTCCCTTGCCTCACATTGATGTGCTTGTGGACAACACGGCGGGGAATGCTTTGATTTCGTTCATCGATGGTTTCGCAGGGTACAATTAGATTTTCATGGCTCCGGAAGACCAAGAGAAAACAACGTTCATCACTGAATGGGGAACTTACTGCTATGTCAAAATGCTGTTTGGTTTGAAGAACGCCGGTCCCACTTTTCAAAGGGCTCAGATGACCTTGCTTCACGACTTCATCCACAAGACAGTCGAGGTATATGTCGACGACATGATTGTGAAGGCCAAGGAGGAGGACGACTATATTCCCGCACTAAGGCAGTTTCTTGAAAGGCTTCGCAAGTACAATGTGCGCCTCAACCCGCAGAAGTGTACATTCGGGGTCACAGCAGGCAAAATGTTAGGGTTTCTGATCACCAGGAGAAGAATCGAGGTGGATCTGTCCAAGATCAAGGCAATTCTCGAAATGGAGCCTCCGCAGACTGAAAGGGGAGTTCGGAGTTTTCTGGGAAAGATGCAGTTTATCAGCAGGTTCATCGCTAAGCTGACCCTAACTTGTGAGCCGCTGTTTCGATTACTCAAAAAGGACGTCCCGTTCGAATGGACAGAAAGGTGTCAAGCTGCTTTCGAGTCAATTAAGGCATACTTGCAGAATCCGCCAGTGCTGATGCCGCCAACTCCGGGTCGACCGTTAATTCTGTATTTGTCTGTAACTCCGACAGCTATGGGTTGTTTGCTAGTGCAGGAAGGGGAAAACAGAGCCGAAAGAGCCATCTACTATCTAAGCAAGAAGATGTCCGAAAGCGAGGAGCGGTATACTTCTCTGGAGAAGACGTGTTGGGCACTAGTTTGGGTCACCAAAAGGCTTAGACACTACATGCAGGCTATTCGGTGAAGTTGATTTCTCGGATGGATCCTATCAAGTATCTGTTCGAGAAGCCAGCGCTCACCCATAAGCTAGCACGTTGGTTGCTTCTGTTAGCTGAATTCGATCTCCAATATGTTACAAGGAAGTCAGTGAAAGGCCGTGCTGTGGCGAAGTTCCTGGCTGATCATCCGGTGGAAGGGCCCGAAGATGTGGATTTCACTTTCCCGGACGAGGATGTGCTAACTGTGGTCGAGGAAGAATGGACGCTTTATTTCGATGGGGCTGCCAACCAGAAGGGATTTGGAATCGGGGTGTTGCTGATCACACCCGCTGGTGCTCATATTCTGCTCGCTTTCAAGCTGAATTTCGATGTTACTAACAATCAAGCTGAGTATGAGGCCTGCATCGTAGGGATGGAAGCAGCAATTGCACTGGGAGTCGAGAAGCTCGAAGTTATCGGAGACTCAAACTTGGTGGTTTCCCAAGCTAACGGAGAGTGGAAGGTCCGTGAGGAAAAGCTGAAGCCTTATCATTAAGACTTGGAGGAACTGATTCCTCACTTCAATAGGGTGACTTTCACCCATGTCCCCCGCTTGAGGAATCAGTTCGCCGACGCCTTGGCGACTTTGGCTTCAATGATCGAACTTCCAATAGGGGTCAAGATGCGACCAATTGTGATTGAACAGAGGGACCTGCCCGCTTATGAATATGTCAACGCCATCGATGATGGCCTACCCTGGTACCATGACATCTGGAACTTTGTGGAGCGCGGGGAGTTTCCCGCTGGGGCTACTAAGAAGAATTGGATCGCTTTGCAACGTTTGGCCGCTCAGTACATCATCTGTGGGGGAAAGTTGTATCGAAGGTCTCACTGCGGGATGCACAAGCTGTGTGTGAATGGCGCCGAAGCGACGAGGATAATGGAGAAGATTCACGAAGGAGTCTGCGGTCCTCACATGAACGGCGTCATGCTCGCAAGGAAAATCCTCAGGCAGGGTTATTATTGGTCCACAATGGAATCGCGGTGCATTGACTACGTGCGGCGCTGTTACAAGTGTCAGATTCACGCGAACTTGCAGCATGTTCCTCCATCCGAGCTATACGGCATGACCTCGCCTTGGCCCTTCTCAGTATGGGGAATCGACGTCATCGGGATGATCAGGCCTTCTGCTTCGAACGGCCACAAGTTCATATTGGTAGCCATCGACTACTTTACCAAGTGGGTTGAGGCCGAATCTTACAAGACCCTGACGACCGTTCAAGTCGCACAGTTTATTCGAAAGAACATCATCTACCGGTATGGCGTGCCTCAGGCTTTCGTTTCAGATAATGGGAGTCACTTCAAAGGTAGGGTCCTGGAGCTCTTCGAAGAATTCAAGATCCAAATCCATCACTCCACGACCTATCGTCCTCAAACGAACGGGGCAGTCGAAGCAGTGAATAAGAATGTCGAGATGATCATCAAGAAGACCGCTGAGTCTGCGAGGGATTGGCACGAGGTGTTACCATTGGCCCTCTGGGGGTACCGCACTTCGATCCGCACTTCCACAGGCGCAACTCCGTTCTCTTTGGTTTATGGAATGGAGGCAGTTCTCCCTGTTGAGCTCGAAATCCTGTCTCTGAGAATCATGGCCGAAAGTGGTCTCGAGGAAGCTGAGTGGCAGATTCGTCGAGCTGATGTTGTTTGACGAGAGAAGGCTCCGGGCACTGTATCATGTTCAAGGGTATCAGCGTCGAATTGCCCGTGCATTCAACAAGAAAGTCAAGTCGAGAGGGTTGGTCGAAGGCGACATGGTTACGAAGGAAATCCGGGCTCCAGTGTTCGATCCCCGTGGGAAATTCAGGCTAAAGCGCTCTGGGCCATACATCATCAAGACCATCCTATCCGGGGGTGCTGCTAGGCTCATCGACCTCGACGGCAACGAGTTCAGTACCTTGGTCAACCTGGATCAGCTCAAGCGTTACTATCCCTGAGAGATGCTCGTTGGATCGAAAACCACAAGGGTGGGCGATTCCAAGCAAAAGTTAGAGCAGCCTGCTAGACCGAAAACCTAAGGAGGCGGTCTAGGCAAAAATAAATAGGCAAAATCAAGAGCTCGCTAGACCGAAAACCTGTTAAGGCGGTTCTAGGCAAAAGTTAGAGCGTAAAAGGAGAGGTAAAATACACGAGCGAACCTTTGCCTGAACTACGTTCTGACTTGATTCCCTGCCAAGGGATACGTAGGCAGTCTCTCAATGAGACTCGGTCATATCCTATCAAGCTGATCCATGGTCTGATATTTCGGGTTTCTCTACCAAGGCCGAGACAGTTCAAAATTCAAAAGGGGAAAGCCCTTCATCTTCCAACTTTATTTTGCAAAATTACTACGTCTAATACACAAGCTGAGCATAAAAGCCTTAAAAGAAATGAAGCATGAAAAACAGAACAAAATGCTTGAGAAGCCTAACAGCTCGCAGTTTATTCTAAGTACAGCAAAGTGGTTTGGAGTTAGCCAACATTTGCTCTTGCATGCACATCTGCTCTCAGCCACCGTCTATAGCGATTCTTTAGTCGAGGGCCGAAATCTGGCATCTCCGCCTGGAGAATCCTTAGGCCCCAGCGCCTCTGATAACCACCCAGCGTCTGCGCGTTGAAATTGGGAAGACGGAAGCCCCCGACGCTGATTTGGATATTCTGCTGCGAGGCGCCCAGTTGGCGAAGGATCCGCCCAGGGATATAGAACGTGAAGCTGGTCAACCCTGCGATGACCATCCTGTCAAAGCCGTCGGAATGGATGGCCATGTCTGGAAGGTCTAGCCAAGGGCACCTCCAAGCAATCTCATCAGGCTGCACCTCCTGCATAAATTCGTACCAGCCCTCTACATCCAAGTCAGGATACCGCATCTCTCTCTGATGAACCCGTTTTGGAAACAGATTCCAGCCCGCCGCCGGTGGATGCAGTAGATTCAGCTTGTCCGATAGCCACAGCTGCATGAGTGACAAAACAAGTAAGAAGTCAGATAAAGCCCGAGCGAAAAGACAAGTAAGAAGCTAGGAAGCAGCCTAAGCCGAGTGTCGAGGTAAAACGAGAATGTGCGAAAAATCAGAAAAAGGTGAGCTGAGTGAGTTTACCTGAAGCAAGAGCGGCCTCCCGCTAAACACAGCCGACTGGCCTGTGCTCACCAAATCCAAACCCAAGAGCGTCTCCGCCAGGACCAAAGGGAGCACATTTCTGCGTGCCCCCATCTGAGCAGCTACGCTCACAAGCAAAGGACTGACCCGCCCGTCGGCCGGAACAAGCAAGTAGGCCGCGAGCAGACAAATGACCAGAGCAAAGCGCCGACGCGCTTGAATTTCCTCGCTGCCCGGGCTATCCAGATCGATAGCCGGACTGTACCTCTCGACCAGCCTGATAATATTCACTTGGCCACCTTCCAGGATTGTGTTCGCCAGACCCCGGGGAATACCAAGCGAGCTAGCCAGCAGTTTCGGCATGCTCTCTTGATAGGGAGGAACGACGAGTGTCGAGGACGCATAGGTGCGGAGGTACGCCTGGAATTCCTCCACGGTCGGGCACATCTCATCGTCACCGAAGCGGAAGACATGGACGTCCGGATCCCAGAATCTCAAGGCGGCCCACAGCAGCGTCGGTCGGATGGGCACATGTCGAAGAAAGCGGAACGAAGAAAGCCCATGATATTGGAAGTTAAGCCAATCAACGCTTAAAAAGGACACTAGCCAAGGCCTGATCAGTGTCGAGAGAGGGTTATCCATGGGCAGTGCTGAATATATGCTAGAGGGGAGAGTGGTGATTGATGCTGTAAATGCCCTGAAGGAGGCATCCCAGCTTTATAGGCCCTCAATGTGCCGTTGCAATTCTCATAAAGCATGGAGCCAAGTGGCTAGCCCCCAAGGGAACATCCTATCAAGTACTCTGCATCCCCTGAGCCCTCAGAAATCGTGGGGAAACCGTGTGCGAGTAGAAACAAACTCCCCCTGAAAAAGGACAGTTGGTCAGTCAAGTGGATCTGACTCTCAGGAACTTGGCGTACGCCAACCTGAAGCTGGCGTACACATGGTTTCTTCAGGATTGGCGTACGGAGCAAAACCCTTGGCGTACGCCAGGTTGGTCAACCAGAAAACAGTTTCCAGCAGCTACTGCCTTCGCATGGTCGTTTTTGGTTCCAGGGCTTGCTTTGGTCATTTCTTGGTTCCCACAAGTCTTAAACATCATTTGGGACTGCAGCGAAGCATCGGAGCTCAAAAGCCGCGCCCATCGAAGATTTTGGACCCCCGGAGGCCCGTTTCAAGCTCAAATCGAGGATACGGAGGGTCGAATCTCGTTTTAGAGGGTTTTGCCAAGTCTTGTTACACCGTACATGTCACATAGGACTTGTGTGACTGCGCGGGGGTGTCGGTTTCGGTCCGGGACCATATCGAGTCATCTTTTGCGTCTTATGTCCATTTTTGCGACATTTTTAGCTTTTTATCGGTATTCGCCGTATACCGGGGTGTTTTTGCCAATTTTGGCGATTCGTACAAGTCATTGTACATCTATGGAGTCTTTCAAAAGTGTCAGTTTCTTCCGTTTTGGAGGAATACGGATTTTGGTCTATTAACGCCTATTTTCCCGTATCCTCCGCGTGTCTGGGGTATATGTTGTATCCTAGGGCCTTTCTGTCCATTTTTATTCGAGCTACGTCTTTTGTGCGCATGTGCAAGTGTCCGTGTCGATTCAGAACCATCATCGATGCATGTTAGATATTAGGGGATGGTTCGTTCATGTCCTCAAGGCACAAAAATCCAATAACTAAAGGAATCAACAAACAGAAGATGCAGATATTATTCCTACCATGTCAAAGCCCTAAAAAGCAAAAGGTGGAAATGTATCAAGCGGCACACCGGCCCAAGCAAACTCAAAAGTATCAGGGCACACTCGCCCAAAGATCAGCAGGCACGCAGGCCTCATATCTAGAATCCGAAAGTATCTAAATGTACCAAAGTCAAAGGTCAAACAGAAAAATAGACTAAGGCTCAGTGATAGCCCTCAGTCGTCAAAAAGGTCCTCGTCATCGTCGTCCTCGCTCTCTGCCAGCTCGCGCGGGTCTATCCGGAACCGAGGGTCCTCCACGGAGTCAGAATCGCTGCTGAGGGACACACCTTCCTCTTCTTCTTCCTCTTCCTCTTCTTCCTCCTCCCTCCTTTTCTTTTGCGAAGGCCCCTCAGCAGGCCTCTTCTCCGCGGGCCTCTTCCTCAGCTCTCGACGGAACGGGAGATCCTCGCTAGCAGGCGCAATCTGTACTCCTCTCCGAGTGCTCGCTGCTGGCTGGGAAGAGCTTGGTGCTATCTTCTTCTGGGGAGGTGGCCTCACGCTCTTCCTTCTAGGAGCCGCCCTAGCCTGCCCCTGCATTGCATTTAACTTGTTAATATTTGTGTACATATTGCATATATATATTGAAATGCGAAAGCAGGACATTGTTCTATCAAAATTTCAAAGTCATACCTGAGGTCGCACGGTAGGGACTGGAGCCGGAGGTGGATAGTGCAACCGCAACTGGGCGCCGCTAGCAATTCTGTGAAACTCTTTCTCCATGGCCTTCATCAGGCGCACTGCCTCTCGTACCCACGTCATGGGAGCCTGTTTACAATAAGTGATCAAGTCAGTTTGCAAGTCAAGTATACATGTGCAAATCAAAGTAAGGAAAGTACAAGGGATGCTAAGTATCGTACCGGTCCTATGATCTCCTCGGGCTCTCTCCTAGCCAGCTCGAACTGCAGAGTGGCCTCCTCTCCCTGAGCGTCCCGCACAGCCAACGTCCAAGAAAGCCGAGGAAGGCCCGTCGCCCTGGCAGGCTCACTCCTCTCCCTCAGGCGGGCAGTCCTACCACCTTGTCCGCGCCTCTCCTCTCCAGCCGCTCTAGCCTCAGCCTCTACAGCTCCGTGCTAGACTACCCCAAGTGGCCCCGCCAAGTACTGCCTCCGGTAAACAACATAATTGCGCTCGGGCCTCAGGAAAGCAATAAGGCCTGCCGGGACGGTAAAGCGCTGCAGCTCAGCCAGCGTGTACTGGTCCGTGTGTGAAGCACGAGGCGGAAGTGGACCAGGCACAACGAACTCTGAAGCCTCGAGTGACTGCCGTGTCACTCGATCCCCTAAGTACCACTGCCATCCGAAGATCGACTCCAGCAGCACGCGGCTTGCAGCTACCTCTCTGCTCCGGGAAAGGTACTCCGGCTCAGCCTCCGCGGACCTCCAGGGATCCCACTCCACCTGCAAGCATTCGACAAAAAGCAACAAACAGTCAGTCAGCGACAGCATTAAAGCAATTCAAAGGCTATAGTAGGCAGTAGAAAGTTTGAGTTTTACCTGGGTGCCCGACAGCTCGTCGAGGTATGCTCGAAAGGCCTGGAGGCTACCTCTTGCCGCCTTTTTGCCCCTGTATTGTGGCCCCCATATCAGAGCACGAGGGAGCGTCTTCAAGTCCGGGCACGAGTTCTCCGGAGGGTACATCTTCAGCACCTCATATGCCCATAGCTGCAAGTTCAAACAATCAAAGCATCAGTACAGCAGTTACAATTCAAAAGAAAGGAAGTTACTTGGAAAATAAAGGCTTGCAAATTTGGTTTCTTACCTCCCACACCCTCCAGTAGCCGGCGATCGCCTTCTTCTGTCGAGAGAACTCCCCCATGAAGCTGTAGCACGTCCCCAGAGCTGCGCCTCCCCAATCATACCTAGCCGCTGCGCGCAAGTCGAACAGGGCTGGCAAGTAGGCCACGTGCACCGTGGACCGCTTGTTAGGGTACAGCGAAGCCCCGAACAAGTACAACAAGTAGGCCCTCGCCATCTGCTCCTCCTCCTGCTCCGAGCTCGGGACCCTGTCCTTCAGATACCAGTGGAACTGGTCATGGGAGAACGTCTCTGAGATACCCACCGGCACGAAGCCCAAGAACCACTGCAGCGCAACCGGGTCTTTGTGGATCCCTGTGTCAAAAGGGATAGGATCCCCTCCTACCCTCAGGCCTGTCAGAGCAGCAAAGTCCGCCGGAGTCACAGTCATCTCCCCGATCGGAAGGTGGAAGGTGTTGGAAGCATCCCACCACCTCTCAGCCAACGCCGTGAGCAGGGCGTGGTCGCTAAGTGTAGCCGTCTGCGTAAGGATGAATGGCCTGAACCCCGCAGCGTCAACCAAGGACCTAACCCGCTCGGGCAACCCCCTGTACAGCTCAAGGGAACTGGCAGGACCGCCGTGCCCTCTCGTGCTACCTCTCGTCCTCTGCACACCACAAGAAGCAAAATGGACAAGAGTTTGTCAGCATACTACAACAAGCAGTCGAATCAAGAAAAGTCACAAGTTTAAGCAATCAAGTCAGGATCAAAAGTGCATTCAACACTCCATGGTCAATTCAGGGTCTACATCTACTATGAGGTCGAAGCAAGTTATTTCAAGAACACGGTATTTTATATGCATGAGGTATTCTTTCAAGTCGATTCTCTTCTCAAAAAGGGCAGTTTGTTCAGTCGAATCAAAGACACGGCATCCTATCAGTCGAATTCAAGTTCCAATATTAACAAGTCGAGGCAACCTACAGTCGATTCAAGTCCGTTATCACATGATTCTCGTCAATTCTCTAGCAAGTCTACAGTCGAAGCTCAAGTTCTTTCTATCCGGGTTTCTATCTATCAAGTCAAGCTATCAGGCATACGTGCGTCACTATGCTACCAGGGTTCATGCACAAATAAGCTACGTACAAGTACAGTAATAAAGGACTTCGCAAAAACCAAAAGCAAGTTCAAAGGAATACCTGCGCCCAATCCACCGACAAGTGCCACTCGGGATCTCTCAGCACGAGCTCTGCGTCGTAGTCATCGCGGCGGGGGATGTAACTCTCGAACCCGGACGGTATGAACAAGTGTGGCTCTGGGGGAACATAGGCCCCTGCCTCAAAGGCCGCCCGGCCTGCAGCCCGCATTTGCCTCTGCCCGCTCTACCGCCCACTCACGAGCTAGGCCACCCTCCTCCTGGGCCTGCTCGGCTGCCTCTGTCTCCCGTGCAAAAGCATCCTCCGCAGCCTTGGCCCTCTCGGCCTCAACTCTCAGGCGCTCCTCCTCCTGGGCCTGGGCAATCTGTCTCAATCTCTCCTCCCGGGCTGACATCACCGCCTCCACTACCGTCGGGTTATCGCGCAACAGCCGGTCAATGTGGGCACGCGCCCCCGAAAATCGCCCGATTTTGGTTTGCGGCCCTCTTTGGAAAATGCGGCGCGGCGAAACGCTTCGATTCAGAGTCGCCACTCGGGTTTTAGCGGTGAGGCACCCAAGGAACCGAACTCGAGAACGCTTGCTACGTTTTTGATTTGATTTGAAAAGAGGTTTGATTTGATTTGAAAAAGGCGTAGACTGGTCCGTCGTCACCTTCAATATCTGAGGTTCGGGAGCCAGGTTACGAGAGGGGAAGGGTTTTATGGCACCCCCTCTCGCCCAATCCGGAGATCGGTCTCTACTTGGGCATTTTGTAAAACATTCGCATTTTTCTCTCATTTGATCACCTTCAGCCAGTTAGGGCGGGGGAACAGTTAATGGGGATTAATACTGTAACAGTTTGCAGTTTATTATGACAAAATGTTCATGGATGGTAGTTTGCTTGGATTGAATTAAGAATGTAAGAACATAGATTGAGAACAAGCGCTGTGAGTAGCTCAACGGGGTGATGTACGCTACTCGTCGGGTGCGTGAGCAGGTGCCATACTGGCACGCAATGGCAGAACCACTGCACGCCAGGCAACCCTGCGCACGCCACCTCTGAGCTGGCGTACACCACCTTTCTTATTTCTCACGGCTCCTACTCTCAACCCTCTGGGCTCTGGAATGGACCAGTGCACACCCAGGACAAACCACGCAGTTCAGTATATGAGTTCAAATAGATATTACAGGCAGATAAGCAAGAGGAAATGGCTAAGAGCCAAGAAAAGGTACAACAAACCCCATAAACAGGGTGGGGAAGAAACAAGAGGCCAAGATGGAAGCATGATGTAAGGGCCACACGCTGACTTGTGTCGAACATGCCGTACGCCACCCAATGGGGGCCGTACGCCAGGTTTGCTCGTTGGTCAGTGCTTGGCTTTACATCATCTGGGCTCTGGATCATGACCAGAAGTAACCCAGAGGCCTTAAAAGAAGCAGAGACAGTACAAATATTGAAAGCCACATTAACAGCCCTAAAGTACAGAAAGCAGTAAACTGGTTATTAGCATGCTAGAAGGTGATGACATGAAAGAAATAAGCAAAACATGGGCTCCTCATGATCCCCACGCCAACTGTGCACGTACAGCCAAAGGTGGCGTACGGCTTAAAGGTGGTGGCGTGCGCCATGGGCCAGCCATTACGAATGATTTATTTTACCAGAGAAGGGCCTGGACTAGTATCAGTTACTAGCCAGAACCTTTCTGGTTCCCCTCAGGGGTTGAAAACAGAAAACAGTGCAAAGGTGGTATACCTTTTGCACTAGAGATGAGGAAGATGGTTGAGCTTTGGAGGGGAGTGTATGAACCTATCCCTTGCTATTCAATGGATGAATAATAGAAAGGGAGGGAAGAAGGAAAGATGGACTTGGAGAGGGTTAATGTGCTTAACCCTTTTGCAAATGAATGCAAGGGTTGGCATTTATAGGGGAGAGAGGGACTGAGATCAGGGTGGACAGCTGAGGTTAAGGGAGTTGGGTTGAGTTAGTAGCCTCCCATGCATTTAATGCATGGGACTAGGTGATGGCTTGTGTAGGAGAGAGAGGGGGACGGGCCCTGCAGAAAGGGATGATCAGGGGGCCTGCAGTGTACTTTGGCAGTTACAAGATTTCGAGCACGTGATAGAAAAGCGGTGATTTGACCGGCCTTGACCCTCCGTACGCCACCTTTAAGCCGCCGTGCGCCAGGTCAAACTCAGTCAACGGTCGATGTCCGACACGTGGCGAATTCCTGGCGCACGCCAAGGAAAAGGTGGCGTAAGCCAGGTATGGCCTTGCTGAGGCTTATTTGGCTCTGGATTTGAAAGGTTTGAAGGGGTTTGAAGTAGTTTGAAAGGAGAGGGTCCAACGCTCAAAGCTCACGACCTTCCATCGACCTCGGAGAGTTCTCAACCATTTATCATCATTGGGGTATAAATAATAGGCGAAAAGACCGAAAACATGCTGATCCAGATGGTCCAGAATAGGGTGTCTACAGGAGCCCCCCTTTGACGGCACTTGGAGCACCGTTCGATCGGGCACAAGTAACGTCAAAGGTTTTCTAGACACCCTCTTGAGGATATCCAAAACAGAACGTGCTTGGTCGACAACGACATGAATCGTAAAGGACCTGATTGGGTGGATTCAGCCAGATAGATTTGAGAAAGATTGCTGCTCACGGAGGGCCATTTGGGCGGACGGATCGCCATTGATTGAATTGGGCGGATGGATCGCCATTGATTGAATTTGGGCGGACGGATCGCCGTTGATTGAAATTGGACGGATAGATCGCCGTTGATTGAAATTGAATTGGGCGGACGGATCGCCGTTGATTGAAATTGGACGGATAGATCGTCGTTGATTGAAATTGGACGGATAGATCGTTGTTGATTGAAATTGAATTGGGCAGATAGATCGCTGTTGATTGAAATTGAATTGGGCGGACGGATCGCCGTTGATTGAAATTGGACGGATAGATCGTTGTTGATTGAAATTGAATTGGGATTCTGCTCGAGCACAGTTCAACAGGGATACAAATAAGCCTCTAGTTCATCCGGGCTTCCATTTGAGAAGGAAAAAAAATAACTTGGTCCATGGTATTTGGGCCCACGGCCCAATAAAACGTGGCGTACGGTGATTCAAATCTGGCGTACGCCAGAAATCCTTCGAGCCCGGCCCAGATCCAAGCCCAGACCCGGCCCAGCTTGGTCCTTACGTCGTATAAACTTCCAGAACACGAACAGAACCGCCATTCTACGGTTTTGAAGTCCAAGACCCCAAAAACTTGAACTCTCCACTCCTCAAACTCCTTCAAAACCTCAAACTTTTCTCCAATACTCCTCACCCGTGATCATCCATGGCGGAAACAGGCGGAGGCGGCGGCAATGGCGGCAGTGGCGGCGACGGAGAGAGAGAGAGACAGGCAAGGGATGAAATCGAGGTGTTAGGGCCTCAAATCGACGATCAGACGTCGGAGAAGGCTTCATCGAGTACTGGTGTAGCGGGCAGGGGCATCGGAGACGGCGGTGGTAGCCATGCAGCAGAGGTGGCCGACGGCGACAGGTGGCGTACGGCGGGGTCGACCGACCGTACGCCAGCTGTGGCTGAGGCAGGGGGTCCACGAGTGCAACGGATGGACTTCCATAGTGGAGTAGAGGGCTCGATTGTGACTGGCATGGGCCCAGTCGGGGCCGGCAGCGGCGGTGGTGATGCTGGCGGCGGTGACGACCGGCCGGAGACGCCGAGGAGAGATCCGGCGAGGGGTAAAGATGTTGCAGCGGAGGAGGGCTCCCCCGAGGCACCCACGGGGCCAGCAGAGTTCAGACCAGCGGCGGGGTCCTCGGCGCACGTTCCCATTACGCGCGGGGACTTCGCGGAGTTTGTGACAGAGGAGGTGTTAGACCGGTTGCTGAGAGAGAACCCGGCGGTGGTGGAGGCTGTGATGTCGGCCCGGGAGGAGAGGTTGAGACGGATTGCGCAGGCTCAAGAGGAGGAACGGCTGCGAGTTGAGGCCGAGAGGGCCAAGGCTGCGGAGGAGGCCTTTATAGAGGAGACAGAGGTGGCCGAGCAGGCCCAGGAGGAGGGTGGCTTGGCTCGCGAGCGGGCGGTGGAGCGGGCAGAGGCGCTGCGGGCTGCAGGCCGGGCGGCCTTTGATGCTGGGACCTATGCTCTTCCGGAGCCTCACTTGTTCGTACCCTCCGGGTTTGAGAGTTACGTCCCTCGTCGAGATGACTACGATGCAGAGCTTGTGCTGAGAGACCCCGAGTGGCACTTGTCAGTGGATTGGGCGCAGGTATTTCTCTGAACTTGCCTTTAAATTTCGCGTAATCCTTTATTACCATATTTGCATGTGGCTTGCTCGTTCATGAACTCTGATAGCATAGGGCTGCATGCATGCCTGTTAGCTTGACTTGATAGATAAAAACTTGGCCAGAGAGAACTTGGACTTCGACTGTAGACCTGCTAGAGAATTTGATAGAAACTTGCATGATAACGAACTTGAATCGACTGCAGGCTGCCTCGACTTGTTAATATTGGAACTTGAATTCGACCGCTAGAATGCTATGCCTTTGATTCGACTGAATGAACTGCCCTTTTTGAGAAGAGAATCGACTTTTGAAAGAACACCTTATGCATATAGAATACCGTGCTCCTGAAACAACTTGCTTCGACCTTATAGTAGATGTAAACCGTGAATTGACCCTTGAGTGCACCTCTTGATTCTGACTTGACTGTTTAGACTTGTGACTCTCCTTGATTCGCCTGCTTGCTGTAGTATACTGATGAATTCTTGCCCATTTGCTTTTTGTGGTGTGCAGAGGACGAGAGGTAGCACGAGAGGGCACGGCGGTCCCGCCAGTTCTCTTGAGTTGTACCAGGGGCTGCCCGAGCGGGTTAGAGCCTTGGTTGATGCTGCGGGGTTCAGGCCGTTCATTCTCACGCAGACGGCTACTCTCAGCGACCACGCCTTGCTCACGGCGCTGGCTGAGAGGTGGTGGGATGCCTCCAACACCTTCCACCTTCCGATCGGGGAGATGACTCTGACTCCAGCGGATTTTGCTGCTTTGACGGGCTTGAGGGTAGGAGGGGATCCGATCCCTTTTGACACGGGAATTCATAAGGATCCGGCGGCACTGCGGTGGTTCTTGGGCTTCGAGCCGGCGGGCATCTCAGAGACATACGCCCATGATCAATTCCACTGGCATCTGACGGGCAGGGTTCCGAGCTCGGAGCAGGAGGAGGAGCAGATGGCGAGGGCCTACCTGTTGTACTTGTTCGGGGCCTCGCTGTACCCCAACAAGCGGTCCACGGTGCACGCGGCCTACTTGCCGGCCTTGTTCGACTTGCGCAGAGCGGCGAGGTACGACTGGGGAGGTGCAGCTCTAGCGACGTGCTACAGCTTTATGGGGGAGTTCTCTCGGCGGAAGAAAGCGATTGCCGGCTACTGGAGAGTGTGGGAGGTAAGGAACCAACTTTGCATGCGCTTATTTCCCAAGTAACTTCCTTTCTTTTGAATTGTGACTGCTGTACTGATACTTTTGACTGACTGTTTGAACTTGCAGCTATGGGCCTATGAGGTGCTGAAGATGTACCCTCCGGAGAATACCTGCCCGGACTTGAAGATGCTTCCCCGTGCTCTGATATGGGGGCCACCGCATAGGGGCAAGAAGGCGGCAAGAGGTAGCCTCCAGGCCTTCCGAGCGTACCTTGACGAGCTGTCGGGTACCCAGGTAAAACTTGAACTTTCTACTGCCTACCCCTGCCCTTGAATTGCTTTAATGCTGTCGCTGACCGACTGCTTGTTGTTTGCCTGCTGAATACTTTCAGGTGGAGTGGGATCCTTGGAGGTCCGCGGAGGCTGAGCCGGAGTACCTTTCCCGGAGCAGAGAGGTAGCTGCGAGCCGCATGCTGCTGGAGTCGATCTTTGGATGGCAGTGGTACTTAGGGGACCGGGTGACACGGCAGTCACTTGGGGCTTCGGAGTTCGTCGTGCCTGGTCTACTTCCTCCTCGGGCTTCACACACGGACCAGTACACGCTGGCTGAGCTGCAGCGCTTCACCGTCCGGGCGGGACTTATTGCTTTCTTGCGGCCTGAGCGCGACTACGCTGTCTATCGGAAGCAGTACCTGGCGGGGCCACTTGGGGTAGTCGAGCTCGGAGCTGTAGAGGCTGAGGCTAGAGCTGCTGGAGAGGAGAGGCGTGGACAAGGCGGTAGGACTGCCCGTCCGAGGGAGAGGAGTGAGTCTGCTAGGGCGACGGGACTTCCTCAGCTTTCTTGGACGCTGGCTGTGCGGGACGCTCAGGGAGAGGAGGCCACTCTGCAGTTCGAGCCGGCTAGGAGAGAGCCCGATGAGATCACAGGACCGGTACGATACTTAGCGTCCCCTGTATTTTCCTTACTTGATTTGCACATGTACACTTGCTTTGAAAACTGACTTGATTGCTCATTGGAAACAGGCTCCTATGACGTGGGTACGAGAGGCGGTGCGCTTGATGAAGGCAATGGAGAAGGAGTTTCATAGGATTGCCAGCGGTGCCCAGTTGCGGTTGCACTATCCACCTCCAGCTCCAGCTCCTACTGTGCGGCCTCAGGTATGACTTTGAAACTTTGATAGAACAATGTCCTGCCTTTACATTTCAAAATAATGCAATATGTACACAAATATTAATAAGTTGAATGCAATGCAGGGGCAAGCTAGGGCGGCTCCTAGAAGGAAGAGCGTGAGGCCACCTCCACAGAAGAAGATAGCACCGAGCTCTTCCCGGCCAGCGACGAGTACACAGAGGGGAGTACGGATCGCGCCGGCTAGCGAGGATCTCCCGTTCCGACGAGAGCTGAGGAAAAGGCCCGCGGAGAAGAGGCCTGCTGAGGGGCCTTCGCAAAAGAGAAGGAGGGAGGAGGAAGAAGAAGAGGAGGAAGAAGAGGAAGGCGTGTCCTTCAGCAGTGATTCTGACTCCGTCGAGGACCCTCGGTTCCGGATAGACCCGCGCGAGCTGGCAGAGAGCGAGGAGGACGACTACGAGGACCTTTTTGATGATTGAGGGCTATCACCGAGCCTTAGTCTATTTTGCTGTTTTGCCCTTTTGACTTTGATACTTTAGACATTCTGGATTTTGGATATGAGGCCTGCGTGCCTGTTGATCTTTGGGCGAGTGTGCCCTGATACTTTTGAGTTTGCTTGGGCCGGTGCGCCGCTTTGATACATTTCCACACTTTGCTTTGATATAGTAATAATAATATCTGCATTTCCCGTTCGTTGACTTTTTATTGGATTTTGTGCTTTAAGAAAGCGAACGAACCGTCCCCTAATATCTAACATGCATTGGTGATGGTTCTGAATCGACACGGACACTTGCACATGCGCACAAAAGACTTAGCTCGAATAAAAGTGGACAGAAATGTCCTAGGATACAAGATATACCCCAGACACGCGGAGGATACGGGGAAATAGGCGTTAATGGACCAAAATCCGTACTCCTCCGAGACGGATGAAACCGACGCTTTTGAAAGACCCCAGAGATGTATAGTGACTTGTACGAAACGCAAAAATGGATAAAAATACCCCGGCATACGGCGAAAATCGATAAAAAGCTGAAAATGACGTAAAAACGGTCATAAGACGCAAAAGAAGACTTGATATGGTCCCGGACTGAAACCGACACCCCCGCGCAGTCACACAAGGCCTATGTGACGTGTACGGCATAACAAAACTCGACAAAACCCTCTAAAACGAGATTTGACCATCCGTATCCTTGATTTGAGCTTGGAACGGGCCTCCGGGGGTCCAAAATCTTCGATGGGCGCGGCTTTTGAGTCCCGACGCTTTACCGCAGTCTCAAATGATGTTTAAGACTTAGGGGAACCAAGAAATGGGCAAAGCAACCCTGGAACCAAAAACGACCATGCGAAGGCAGTAGCTGCTGGGAACTGTTTTCTGGTTTACCAACCTGGCGTACGCCAAGGCCTTTGCTCCGTACGCCAATAATGGAGAAACCATGTGTACGCCAGCTTCAGGTTGGCGTACGCCAAGATTCTGAGGGTCAGATCCACTTGACTGACTGATCGTCCTTTTTCAGAGGGAGTTTGTTTTTACCCCCACACGGCTTGTACACGGTTTCTGAGGGCTCAGGGAGGCAGGGTACTTGATGGGATGCCACCTTGGATACTAGTTGATTGGTCTCATGCCTTATGAGAATTGCAACGGCACATTGAGGGCGTATAAAGCTGGGATGCCCCCTTCGGGTATTTACAGCATCAATTACCCACTTTCTTTTCCATCATATAAGCAGCATTGTCCATGGATAACCCTCTCCCAACACTGATCAGGCCTTGGCTAGTGTCCTTTTTAAGCGTTGATTGGCTTAATTTCCAATACCACGGGCTTTCTTCGTTCCGCTTTCTTCGACACGTACCCATCCGACCGACGCTGCTGTGGGCCGCTTTGAGATTCTGGGACCCGGACGTCCATGTCTTCCGCTTTGGTGACGATGAGATGTGCCCAACCGTGGAGGAATTCCAAGCGTACCTCCGCACTTACGCGTCCTCGACGCTCGTCGTTCCTCCTTACCAAGAGAGCATGCCGAAACTTTTGGCTAGTTCGCTTGGTATCCCCCGGGGTTTGGCGAACACAATCCTGGAAGGCGGACAGGTGAACATTTTCTGGCTAGTTGAGATGTACAGTCCGGCTGTTGCCTTGGATAGCCCGGGCAGCGAGGAAATCCAAGCGCGCCGGCGCTTTGCCCTGGTCATTTGCTTGCTCGCGGCCTACTTATTCGTTCCGGCCGACGGGCGGGTCAGTCCCTTGCTCGTGAGCGTGGCTGCTCAGATGGGGGCGCGCAGAAACGTGATCCCTTTGGTCCTGGCGGAGACACTCTTGGGTTTGGATTTGGTGAGCACAGGCCAGTCGGCAGTGTTCAGCGGAAGCCCGCTCTTGCTCCAGGTAAACTCACTCAGCTCACCTTTTTCTGGCCTTTCGCACATTCTCATTTTACCTCGACACTCGGTTCAGGCTACTTCCAAGCTTCTCACTTGTTTTGTCACTCAGGCTTTATCTGACTCCTTACTTGTTTTGTCACTCATGCAGCTGTGGCTATCGGATAAACTGAGTCTGTTGCATCCACCGGCGGCGGGCTGGAACCTGTTTCCGAAGCGGGTCCATCAGAGGGAGATGCGGTACCCCGACTTGGATGTGGAGGGTTGGTACGAATTCATGCAGGAGATGCAGCCTGACGAAATCGCTTGGAGGTGTCCTTGGTTGGACCTTCTGGACATGGCCGTCCATTCCGATGGCTTTGACAGGATAGTCATCGCGGGGCTGACCAGCTTCACGTTCTACATCCCTGGGCGGATCCTTCGCCAATTGGGCGCCTCACAGGAGAATATCCAAATCAGCATCGGGGGCTTCCGTCTTCCCAATTTCAATGCTCAGACGCTGGGCGGTTATCAGAGGC
>BPLS01026537.1:0-10273 GCA_019656275.1 Rhododendron kiyosumense
TAAAGCCCATTCCACTTCAGCAATCCAGGGCGAGACTCATACAGGCAGTAGTAAACAATCAGCTGATCTCGAACAAGCAGCTAGAGTTCCTATCCAACATCAAGGGGATACCTCTGAAAGTGGTCCTTCCATCCCTCGGGAGCAGGTACCTATCAACTCAGCAGTCCATTCCAGTGAGACAGATTCGGAAGGGGAGTTATTGGAAGTGCTAGAGGGTGTTGTCAGTAGTTCCCAAGGGGTTTCTCAAACTCTGTCTAAAATGGAAGTCCCAGATAGCAATGCCGGCTCAATTCTCTCATCGGTACCAAGGGTTGAAAACGGGCTGAAACTGAACCATACACTATCACCTAAACCTCCTGATCCACAAGGTCCAGAGGTACGAGGTAAAGCCTCAGAAGGGGATCTCAAGGAGAATTTTCAAAAGGTCCTTTCCAAATCAGCTCAAAAAAGGATGAAGAAAAGTGCAAAGGGGCAGACTTCAAGCTCCATATCCAGAGGAAGGAATTAATTCAGCCGTATCCTTTTGTCAGGGCAGTATTCTTAATACTTCCAACATCTGCCTTTTTCGTACTTAGTTCTGCTTGAATATGTGTGTATGTCTTTACTCCCCCTTAATATCGGGTTTTGGAATATTCGGGGTCTTAATGATCCAATCAAGCAAAAGGAGGCCAAATGTTTTGTGAATAAAAACAATATTTCCCTTGTGGGTTTATTGGAACATAAAATAAGGGAAGAAAACGTTGCTAGAATTTTGAAATTTATCTGCCCTCATTGGAGTTTTTTGAACAACTACCTCCAGGCTCCCCTTGGTCGAATTCTAGTGTGTTGGGATCCTAGTATTCTAGCTGTTCAGGTTTTGGAACAGTCTGACCAATTTATTCATTGTGAAGTGCATCCAAAATGTGGGGGTGCATCTTTTTTGGCTACTTTTGTGTACGGGGCTAGCACCTACCTGAACAGGCAGGCCTTGTGGTCAAGATTACATCATCTAACCTCTGCCTTCCCCTGGATAGTTTTGGGGGATTTTAATGCCATTAGGTTTCCTTTTGAGAAAAGTGGAGGCACTTCACTTTGGCCTCCTCATATGAATGAATTCAATCAGTGTCTCTATTCCATAGAGCTAGATGATCTTAGATATTCAGGGTGTTTTCTCACTTGGGCCAATAGACAAGATCCCCCTCATTTTGTCAGTTCAAAGCTGGATAGAGTCCTTATAAATGAGCATTGGATGAAAGCTTTTAGCAGTTCTACTGCCCATTTTCACACTGTTGGAATCTCTGATCACTCTTCAGCCATTGTAACCATCATTACTGGGCCTAAGAAGGCTATTAAACCCTTCAAGTTTTTTGATTTCTTGGCTGACCACCCTCAGTTTTCAAATGTGGTTCAAAGAGTGTGGAGGAGAGTGATTATTGGGAATCCTATGTTCTGCGTGTGTGAGAAACTCAGGTTGTTGCAAGCTGAATTTAAACAAATAAACACTAGAGAGTTTAGTGATATTTCTAACAGGGTTGCTGACTCCAAGCAAACTCTAGAATCGTTGCAGAAAAAAATGAGCTCTCAGCGGGCGAATCCTTCCATTATAAGCCAAGAGAGAGTGGCCCACAGGCATTTATTATCATTGCTTAGAGCTGAGGAGAGTATAGCTAGGCAAAAGTCCAGAATTCAGTGGCTTAAACTAGGTGATCAGTGCACCTCCTTCTTCTTTAAATCTGTGAGTAACACCAGAAATAGAAGTAAACTCACTAGTCTGGTGTTAGAAGATGGGTCCCTCACACATGATATTAAGGTTATCAAATCCAGCTTTGTTAACTTTTACAATTCCCTCTTGGGGACAGCCCATTCTTCTCCGTATTTTGGTCAAGCAAGAGTCCAACAGGTGGTGAGGAAGAGATTAACAGACAATCAAAGATCTGACATGATTTCTGAGATTACTGATCTGGAAATCAAGGATACTTTTTGGGCTCTAAGTCCTTCCAAAGCCCCTGGACCGGATGGCTATAATGCGGGATTCTTCAAGAAGGCTTGGCCTATCATTGGTCATGAAGTCACCTCAGCTATTAAGACCTTCTTTAGGTCAGGAAAATTGCTCAAAAAGGTAAATTCCACTACTGTGGCTCTTGTTCCTAAAGTCCCTAATCCAACAAAGGTTGGGGATTTTAGACCCATTTCTTGTTGTAATACGATTTATAAGTGCATCTCTAGAATTCTTGCTAGAAGAATACAAGCAGTCCTTCCAATGTTAATAGACCCTGTCCAATCAGGCTTTGTGAAGGGAAGAAGGATTGCTGATAATATTTTCCTCACTCAGGAACTTATGAGAGGATATCACAAATCTTCTCCATCTCCCAGATGTGCCTTGAAAGTAGATATAATGAAAGCATATGATCATGTTAGATGGGAATTCCTCTGGGATGTTCTGTCCTCCATGAATTTTCACCCTACAATGATCAATTGGCTTCAAGCTTGTGTTACTTCTGCTAATTATTCTCTCAGCATAAATGGTGAAGTCACTGGTTTCATTGTTGGGAAAAAAGGTCTTAGGCAAGGAGACCCTTTATCCTCCTATCTGTTTGTGATTGTCATGGAAGTTCTCACTTGTCTCCTAAAAGAGAAATCCCTCCTTCCTGATTTCCACTTTCATTGGAGATGTGGAAGAAACCAACTTATCAACCTTTGTTTTGCTGATGATTTAATGATTTTCTGTAAAGGAGAATTGTCCTCTATCCTCCATATACAGGAGGCACTCTTAGAGTTTCAAGCCCTGTCTGGTCTCTCCCCTAGCCCTGGGAAGAGTCGCGTTTACTTTTCTGGGGTTAACACGAGCACCAGGCTGGGCATCTTAGATGTCCTTAACTTTCAAGAAGGCTCTCTCCCTGTAAGGTATCTTGGTGTTCCCCTCCTCTCTACCAAACTCAAAGCTTCTGACTGTCAGAGTTTGGTAGATCGTATAACTGCAAAAACCAAGTCTTGGACCAATAGGGATCTTACATATGCTGGAAGAGTTCAATTGATTCAAAATGTTCTCTTTTCCATCCAAACCTATTGGTCATCCTTGTTCATCATTCCCAAAAAGGTGATTAAGGAGGTTGAATCCATTCTTAGAGCCTTTCTCTGGTCTGGACCTGACCTTAAAAAAACGGGTGCCAAGGTCTCATGGGAACATCTTTGTGCTCCTAAACAAGAGGGAGGGTTAGGATTCAAGTCTATGCAAATTTGGAATCAGGCAGCCATTGCTAAACACATATGGTATATTATCTCCAGTGGAGAGCAGTCTATGTGGTGTCAGTGGGTCAAATCTTACTTAATCAAAGGGAAGAATTTCTGGGATTTGAGGATTCCAGGGGATTGCTCTTGGGTTTGGAGAAAGCTTCTGAATCTTAGACCCAAGGTGCAACCCCATATTCTTAGGGTGATAGGGAATGGGCAATCTACTTCATTGTGGTATGATAACTGGCATCCTTTGGGCCCTTTAATTGCCAAATTTGGCATTAGAATTACATATGATTCAGGATTGCCAAAAGATACTACTGTATCCCAAATCATTCATGACTCTAGGTGGGCTTTTCCCATTACTCAAACTTTGGAACTTAACGAGATTAGGAGTGCTTTGCCTACTCTGTTACCTTCCAGAGTGCATGAGGAGGACCAATCCAGGTGGTTACTCACCCCTAATAGTCAATTCACAATCTCCTCTCTGTGGAACAAATTAAGAACTCCATTTCCTAAGGTGCTTTGGCACAAGTTGGTGTGGTTTTCAGGGCATATCCCCAAGTGTAGCTTCATCACTTGGCTGGCTATCCAGAACAGGCTTTCCACAGCTGATCGACTTGTGACTTTTGGTATTCCCCTTTCAGCTCAATGTAGTCTTTGCTTGGAAAATGAAAGTCACGATCACCTCTACTTCAATTGCTCGTTTACTAAGAGAGTATGGGGTTCTATCCAGTCCAAGCTTCATGTTTCTTGGTCCTCTAGAACTTGGAATGATTGGGTCTCCCTTCTCTCTAATTCAAAGGGTAAATCTCTGCAAACTGTCATCACTAAATTGGGTTTTACAACCACGGTATATCAAGTGTGGATTGAAAGGAATATGAGGAAATTCAGGGGGAATCCATCTAGTTGGGAGGTAGTTGTTCATAAAATTTGCTCTATGGTGAGGGCAAGGATTCTATCCTTACCCAATATTCCCCAAATTCAAGCAGACCAGGTTGTTAATGAGTGGCACTATGCTGGAAGTTAGCTGTTCAATATTGTTATGTTTTTGACTCATATTTCAATTGTTTTGAATTTTGCATATGTGGGCAGTTATCGTATGTTCCAGCCCCACTTCAATCAATTGGGAGAGATAGCTACTAATACTTCTATATATCAGGTATATAACTTATTCTCTGGAAGATCTTTGGAGAATGCTGTGTGCCCACTTATATTGTGTACCCGGTGAGGTGTGTGCTAGTGCCCCATCATTTCTTTGAGAGTGGAGGTAATATGTAGTGGGGGCATGTGGTGAGATCTAGGGAGGGAGTTTGTAGAACCTTGTCCTAGCATATAAAAAATCAGAGTGGGAGCTGTGAGGTTTCAAGGGGGTAGAAGGTGAGAACATAGTGCTAGGTCAATATTCTTGATCATTCCTAATTACTTCCCATGCTGTGGCCTATGCTCAGAGTATTTATGGTTTATCGTCATTTCCATTTAAGGGTTTAGCTGTATTAGCTACCTAAGTGCTGCTCCCGCTGGGCAAATTAATTGTGTTGTTGTTTTACTATTGCTGCAAATTCTGAGCTGTTGTTATACTTCACCTCACTGCAATGGTGGTGTTTTGCTTGCTGCTGCTGTTCGGTTAATACCAGATAGAGGCCTTTGTTTCACTGCTGTACGCTGTTTTGTTATGTACGCTGCTGTTCGGATTTTCTGTTTGGTAAAAAGCAGTTAGGGGATGTTGTTATCTCTGTTTGATGCTGCTGTTAACCTTTAACTCTTCTTGCTGCTGCTGGTATGTTCTGTATTGCCCTGTTTTATTGTTAACTCTGCTGCTGCTGTTCGGTTCTGCTTGCTGCTTGCGGCTGCTGCTAGGCTTGCTTGCTGCTACTGTCCTGTTAGGCTGCCCTGTTTCAGCTGCTGCTCGTTCTGCTTCTAGAAGCAGTGCAGAGCTTTTGCAACTCTGTTAGTGATATCGGATCTCCCTTCGCAGAGGGGGATGTCCTCTGCATAGTGTAAAGTACAACCCAAATTCTTGTTTTGTGGAATGCCTAACCAACAAGGGCTGTTGTTGGGATCTCCCTTCGCAGAGGGGGATGTCCTCTGCACGGTAACAGCTTTCTGTATGCTCTACTGCTCTTGTTATCTCTGTTAAGTGCTGATTTTGGTGCTGTAGCACTTCTGAAAACTGCTGCTATCTGCAATGCATAGCTGTAGCTGCTGGTCTCTGGTATCTGTTTTGCTAGGGCCTTAATTTGGCCGCGGTCATGTTACAATTTGGCCGCTGTACAGTTAAATGTCTCTGTTTTGCTACCTGTGGAGGTTCTGCTTGGAGCTGCTGCTAGGTTGCTACTACTGCTCTTAGTTTGCCGCGGCTGCAGCTAGGTCCTGCTGCTGCTGCTACTGCTCTCAGCTTGCGGCTGCTGCTGCTGTTTGTAATGTTCAGGCGCTGCTGCTTGATACAGGCCCAGCAGCCTTTTGTCTATAGTTTCGATCTTCAGTAGAACTGTTAGTGGCTGCCATAGTAGGGCCACGTGTTAAATGTCTAGCTTGGTTCAAGTTGATGTCTAATCATTTTACTTTTTCGTAAATACGGTAGGGTACAAGGGTGCAAAGTTGTACAATGTGTAACCCTTTCCTATCTGTTTTGTATCCCTCTATCAGATGGGTAGGAAACAGGTGGTTCAATTACCTTTAGACCTATGTAGCCGTTTGGCATAGGCTCTTGGACTTTTCTTTTACCTTTCTTTCTTTCTTTTGTTCTTTTTTCTTTGTCCTCCTGGGGTATGCCCCTTGTAGGCTGTATATTCGTTTAGCCTCTTTTTATTTCAAGCTGTTTTACCCAAAAAAAAAAGTATTTCCCAACCAAAGAACAAGCCAATTGGATCTTACATATTCTGTTGCTTCCACATTTTTCTACTAATTTATGCATCCATGGTAATGTCTATTATTATATACTAAAAAGGACAAAGATTACCTTAAAAAGTTTTTTTCCGCCATACTTTTTTAATCATGAACTTCCAGTCATCTAGATTATAGGGATATAATGGATGGTTTTAGGGGTTAGACACCTCCTTCTTGATCACTTTGTAGTGATCGTGTAACTTGCACTTCCAGTCTCTGTACAAAGCTTGGCACTTAACATCGATGATGTGCCTAAGAACTATATCGTCCTTATAGTCACCAAGTCCAAATGTTCACTGTAAGCAAACAACCAAGTTTAATATACGTTGGTAGGTGTGTGAATTAGATGGATAGTACGTTAAAGGAGTACCACAAGATTCTAAATTACCCCAACATGCAGAATAATGGATTCTTTGATCCCAAAATCAATCTCTCCCCACCCAATGTCTCGAACTGAAGCATAAGCTCGAATACTCTCCCCGATAGCAAAAGCCACGAGAGATGCATATTTTCCAACTGTGGCCATTGCTTCGCAATCTATTTCAATGGGAATGGGATGACCAAGCTGTTTCCTTATCTTATCCACATTTTTCCCTCATGTAGGACCTCGTACACGCTTCTTACTTGGGATTGTGGTGGGCCCTATTAAAGATAGTGCAATTTTGTTCACTCTCCTTAAAAGAGGGTGAACATTACCCTCCCTCTTATTGGTTAAAATGGTGTGAATCCTACCACAAAGTGATATCATGCCTACCATGCAATATACTTGTTGGTAAGCATGACATCACTTTGTGGTGGGACCCACATAATTTCAACCAATAGGAAGGACGGTAATGTTCACCCTCTTAAGTGAAGGGTGAACAAAACTCAACTCTATTAAAGAGTATAATTCAATTTTAGCTTAGTTGGAAAAAAGAGTTCCAGCATACACGTAAATAATTACAACTTGTAAATCAAATTTACGGCAAGTCAAGATGATATAGTAGAGTTTTAGCATCCATATGTGAAGTCTCATCGCTGAAATAAACTCTAGCATTTCCAGATTGCATACATATGAGAGAGGATTAAAATAGACGGACATAGTTTTAGCTTATAACACAAATTTCCACAATATAAAGTGTGTTTTCAACACTATTTTTCAGCACTTATAGATGCTCTATCTACTTATTATGAGTTTTAGCACTTATAAAATCAGTTTCACAAATAAAAATCGGCATGTTATATAATTTCTCACATGTGCTGTCCTGACATTACTCAAGCTAAAATGCTGATTGGTCTCATCGGTAGGTGAGGTGGGGAGCTCTGAAGGTTGGGCAACTATCACAAACATGCCTTCAATATGATTAGCTGTAGGTTCAGTTGGCAGAGCTGAGGTTGCTCCATTGGGGCTGTCACCAGGGCTGTAAATGAGCTTAGCAGCTCGCGAGTTCGGCTCGGTTCGGTTCGGTAAGGGCTCAGTTCGGCTCGGTTCGAAGGATAAACGAGCCGAGCTCGAGCTCGATTTCGCAGCTCGTTTGATAAACAAGCCGAGCTCGAACCTAGCACGGCTCGGCTCGAATAGGTTCGCGAACAGGTTCGTCTCGGCTCGGCTCGAATATGCCAATATATAGATTCGCGAACAGGTTTGTTCGGCTCGAAATATACAGGTTCGGCTCGGCTCGAACATGCCAATATTCGGTTCGACTCGGCTCGTTTAGCCAATTTTTTAATATTAAGGCTAAAAATTTGATGAATTCGAGCTCGAATTCGAGCCGAGCCGGCTCGTTTATTCCAAACCGAATACTAACGAGCCGAGCCGAGCTTTGTACATGCTTATTGAGCCGAGCTCGAGCCGAACTTTTTTGGCTCGATTCGAACTCGAGCCGAGCTCGAGCCAGGCGAATTCTGATCGAGCCGAGCTCGAACACGCCAATATTCGGCTCGGCTCGGCTCGTTTACACCCCTAGCTGTCACCCTCTTTGTTCAAGTACCCCGGCTTGATAAACATTTTGCTAAAAAAATTTGTCAAGTATATAAATGATGAAGAACAAAATAAAATGAATACATTGTATGAAGCATAACACGATTTCATGAAATATAAAGGTCAAAATCCAAAAACTATTGTCAGAATCTAGAACTTCATTAACAAGAAACCACCATTTCTATAAAAAAAAGGTCGAAATCCACTAACTACTATTATAATCTAGAAATTCATTAGCAAGATAACACCATCTCTATAAAAAAAAAATACATATTATCAGACTCTAGGTATCATAATCGACATCAGGATCTGCATCCAGATCATTTTGTCTACTCAAATCATCATCTTCCTCGTCCATGTATTCTGCCATAGTGTCATCCTCATTATCCTAGTCATCAACTAGTGCAACAATGAGTTCATCACCAGGAATGATCTTAGGATTAACATCATCCCTCTCGTGTTGAACTTCAAAATCTTCAGTGATGACTTTGACACACCGTCTTTAGTTTCATCTTGTTGAAATGGATCATGAGGCAACTCATCTTGCTCTGGTACATCCCAAACACCTCGATGTTGAACCAGTTCTACCACTTGCTAGTTTTTTCCTTTGATGGTGTCATTAACATAAAAGACTTGCTTCACATTGCTTGGAAGGACAAATGGATCATCTTTGTACTAAAGCCTCGTAATATCAATGCTGGTGACATATTCATCGGTGTATATTCTACTTTTATGATCAGTATTGTACCATTCACATTGAAACAGAACTACTCTACCACCATTCGTGTATTGTGATTCCCACATTTTATTCAAGTAACCATAATAGTTCATATTCTTTCCTCTCTCCTCCCCTTCCACAACTATCCCACTATTTTGACACTTGCGACGACTTTCACGATCTCTGGTATGGAATCAGACACCATTGCAAATACAGCCAAAATAAAAATCAATTATGGAAGGACAGCTATGCACTAGAAAAAAATATGTAAAGGAGAGGGCGATAAGAGAGGGCGATCTCTGACATGGCCATGGAGAAAAAGTGAGATCCATGGCTAACGGTACATTTTCAAAGGCGGAAGGGTTGGGTCTCAAAGCTCTGGATTCGAATGAGCTAAGGCGGAAACAGGTACCACTCGTGGAAAGCCCTAAACAACAAATCTCTGAAATTCATAAGATGAACATCTCAACTGATTTCAATTCGGGAACCACTCTCGGAAATGCAAATCAAGCAACATTTTCAAATGGGTTTGGGCCATTCAGCCCTAAACCAGCAAAAAACCCTAGTCCTTCAAGGAAATTGCAGCAGGTATTTGAAGAAGCACTTGTGCGGGAAGCAGAGGAGCAAGCGGCTAACCTCCTCGTCATCCATCATCAACAAAAACAACAAGAGGTACTTCCAGAGGCACCCCGTACCTGGAAGGGGATCCCAATATGGGATATGATGAAGCCGATACTAAACCTAGGAGGTCGTCTGTTCTAGCATCCCAGGTTAATCATTTTACCACCGGAATCCAACCTCACAGACCTCAAACCCAGAAACCTAACTCCAATTCCAATACAGTCCAGAATCAAGCTAAACCTAAGCCTAGGAATTGGGCTTCACTTCTGCAGTCACAGAGCCCATCGTTGGAAATGAAGCTTGACTATTTTCCAGACCTTCAACAAGGAAAGGAAGCTCTAGTGGAAATTGATTTGGAATTGACCGAGGTGGGTAAATGGAATAGATATTTGGTGGGCCATTTCCTTGATGGGAGGATGGCTTATTCTCTTCTTTTATCCACTGCACGGAATCAATGGAAAGAACTTTTTGTGGCCATCAAATCCAATGTTGCTGGGTTCTATTTATTTGAATTCAGGGATGAGCAGGCCAAAACACAAGTACTTGAAGGTGGCCCATATTTTTTCTCGCAAAAATACTTGGTACTCAAGGATTGGCATCAGATGATGAAGCCCGCCAAAGAGCAGCTGACTAAAATACCAGCTTGGGTGAAATTCCATGATTTGCCTTTTGAGCTTTGGAATCAGGACTGTTTAAGTAGAGTGGCTAGTTCAGTTGGAAGGCCTCTACATGTAGACCAAGCCACTGCCAAAACGGCTCGGCAACCTGGCCCTCTCCAAACCAAATCCACAAAAGCTAGAATTTGTATTGAGGTAAGTGCTCAACAAGATCTTCCCGACGAGGTTACAGTTATTGTGGAAGGGGAATCTGTAGTT
>BPLS01026539.1:0-14134 GCA_019656275.1 Rhododendron kiyosumense
TTATTAAAACGAAATATTTATTTATGTTGAAAATCGAGGGCGTGACACAAATGGCATCGTGGCCCCTCGGCGATCTTGGTAAACCGGTAACGAAATCCATTGTAACGTTCTCCCACTTCCACTCGGCCACTAGTAATGGTTGCAACTCCCCCGCTGGTCGTTGATGCTCGGCTTTGACTTGTTGGCACGTAAGACATTTGGACATAAAGATGACGACATCTCTCTTCATTCCCGGCCACCAAAACTGTCTACGTAAGTCATGGTACATTTTCGTTCCTCCTGGATGCACTGCTAACGGTGAGTGGTGAAATTCCCTCAAAATTTCCCCCCGACACGAAATGGGTACGAACAATTTTCCTTGGTTCCGTAAACCTTGATCGGCGTGAATCATCCACCCCTCTCGAGCTTTCCTGCTACGAAACTCAGTATGAAACACTCCCGCTTCTTCATCTTGCTGTTGGGCCTCAATTACTCGAGTCGATAAGGTTGATTGAACGGTTAAATTGCACAAAGTGACTCCATCACGGACCTCTTCAAAATGTAGCACATACGAACCTAAGTCGCTCATCTTTTTCCACTCGTGAATAGCTAAGTTCGCTAGGTGTGTCGATTTTCTACTCAATGCATCTGCTACCACATTCGCCTTTCCCGGATGATATTGCAATTCAAAATCGTAGTCTTCAAGATGTTCCATCCATCAGCGTTGTCGCAAATTTAACTCCTTTTGAGAAAACAAATACTTTAAACTCTTGTGATCGGAAAAGACTTCAAACCTCTCACCGTACAGGTAATGACGCCAACTCTTCAAAGCAAAAACAACGGCCGCAAGTTCTAAGTCATGGGTAGGGTAGTTTCGCTCATGAGTTTTCAATTGTCGTGATCCATACGCCACCACTCGTCCCATTTGCATTAACACACACCCCAATCCCTCTTTTGAAGCGTCACAATACACGGAATAACTGATTCCCCATTCAGGCACAACCAAAACCGACGCAGTAGTGAATCTTTTCTTCAATTCCTGAAAGGCCATCTCACACGCGTCACTCCAAACAAAACGAGTTCCTTTACGAATCAATTTAGTTATCGGAGCTGCAAGGCGAGAGAAGTCAAGCACAAAATGACGATAGTACCCGGCCAATCCCAAGAAACTACGAATCTCGAATACGTTTCTCGGTCGCTGCCAATTCATTACGGACTCTATCTTTCCCGGATCAACGGACACCCCATCCTTCGACACAACATGACCCAGAAACTTGACTTCAGATAACTAAAACTCATATTTGCTAAGCTTAGCATACAATTGGTGTTCTCTCAAGAGTTCAAGAACTATAGAAAGGTGAGATTGGTGCTCCTTCTCCGAAGGTGAGTAAATGAGAATATCGTCCACAAAGACGACTACGAAACAATCAAGATAGGCACGGAAGATACGGTTCATCAAATCCATGAAAATTGCCGGCGCATTCGTCAAGCCAAAGGGCATAACAACAAATTCGTAGTGGCCATATCGAGTACGAAATGCAGTTTTAGAAATGTCTTCTCTCCGAACCCTCAACTGGTGGTAACCAGACCTCAAATCAATTTTTGAGAAGCAAGTTACGCCTCAAAGTTGGTCAAACAAGTCATCGATTCTAGGCATGGGGTACTTGTTCTTAATGGTGACACGGTTCAACTTACGGTAATCAATGCATAAGCGAAGCGACCCATCCTTCTTCTGAGCAAACAAAGCCGGTGCTCCCCGCGGAGACGTACTCGGACGGATAAACCCCAAATCCTCCAGTTCTTGCAATTGAATCTTCAATTCTCTCAACTCGGCGGGCGCAAAGCGATAAGGAGGTACAGAGATAGAAGCGGTACCAGGAAGCAAATCAATAGAAAACTCGATTTCTCTTTCGGGTGGTAAACCGGGTAACTCCTCTGGAAACACGTCTGGAAATTCACAAACGACCAGAGGTAACTCCCCACGCACAGATACGTCTTCATCTAAGGTCAAACTTGCTAACAAAGCATACACCGACTCACGCTCCCGAGGCTCACACAGATACAGTTCTAATGGTTCCCGACGCTCCCCGAAGAACTCGAAACAAGAACCCCCAGGCGGACAAATACGGACCCGACGCTTGAAGCAATCTATAGTCGCGTGAAACGTGGACAACCAATCCATTCCCAATATAAGATCGAAACCCGACATATTCAATACGATGAAGTCAAAAGTAAAATGACGATCCCGAATAATAAGCTCACAATCCCGGCAAATACGATCTAATGGTGATCTACCTTCTATGGGTGTCTCAACGAATAATGAAGGACTAATGTTTTCGATTTCCAATCCCAAGACACAAGCAAAAGATGCAGCAATGAATGAATGTGACGCTCCAGAATCAAATAATACTCTAGCAAAGGAGTTAAACAAGAGAAATGTACCCCTCACAACCGAAGACTCTGGGGCTTGAGAAGTAACAGGAGGTGGTGGAGGCGGAATAGCTGAAGTGATATCAAAAGCCCTACCCTGAGTCATCTGACTCTGAACATGTCCACCACGATGACCAGAACCCTGAGTAGGTGTAGACGAACTAGCTCCTCTCTCAGCCTGAGATCCCTGAATCGAAGTAGTTTGACGGAAGTGAGACTGCTGCTGTCTCTGAGTGCCCTGATATGACTACCGACCAGAACCCTGTCCACCCCTCGGCTGCTGCACCGACCCCAAGTCACTATGTGCTCTTTCTCCGCATGGGCAATTCCTTGCAAAGTGAGCACCTTTCCCACAAATAGCATGTGTTCAAAAGTCGCGAACATTGGGCGCGAATGTGTCCCGTCTGACCACACTCATGGCACACAATTGGAGGTCTATTGGAAACTCCCTGAGTCCCGAATGAAGAAGAAGGTGGAGGCCTAAAGTTTGATGGACCATGCGATGTTGACATTTGATCCCATTGTCTTTTTCTCCCTTGACTACCGAAACTCCCCGAAGAGGAGCTCATACCTCCCATTGGTTGCCTAGGTTCCCATACCTTTGGATTTTTAGGTGCCTCCTTCGGTGTCTCGATGCTCCTTGCGCACTCAACGACTTTAGAAAACTTTCCCTTGCGTTGTGCCATAACAAACTTCTTCACGGTGTCATGCAAGCCCCTTTCGAATCGCCTACACTTTCTTTCTTCAGTAGCCACTAGCTCTGGCGCGAAACAGGACAAGGATTGAAACTTTAAGGCATACTTTAATATGGTCATATTCCCTTGCTCTAGCTTTTCAAACTCTTCTCTCAATTGCTCACGACTCGTTTCCGGAAAATACTGCTCCTCAAAGAGCATCTCAAATTCAGCCCAAGTTATGTTCTTAACATCCAGCTCATTTGCTTGAGCTACGGTCCTTTTCGTTCTCCTTGCATCGTTTCTCGATTCTAAGACTGACTCCCACCACTCATTTGCTTCCCCGGTAAGCTGAACAGCTACGATATTAACCCGCAAATCGTCCTCCGTAATTTGAAGAGCCCTGAAGAGTTTTCGAATTTGGGCTAGCCAATGGTCGGCCACAAGAGGGTCACTGCTCGACCCGTCAAACGTAGGTGGATTTCGACGGCTGAACTCCCTCATCGCTAACATAGCACGACTATCCGTACCTTCCCTAGGAGCTGGGTTCAAAAGATTTGCAGCCGCAAGAGCTGCAACGAAATCCCTAGCAAATGGATTCTGAACTACTGGTACTTCCTCTCCCTAACCACGTTCGGCCCCATCCCCTGGATTCCCATTCGGATTCTCCCCAAGTTGGCTAACCTCATCCTCAACCGGCGTTTCTCGGCCACGGCCACGGCCATGACCACCCCGACTTTCGACCTCACCTGCTCTAGCACGTGTTCTCGGCGGCATCTTACTACAAATTATAAGAAAGAAAAAGGTTTCATCAAATACAACATTATCTCATGAGGTTGAAACCTCCAAATATCCCAACACGGGTCAAACAACTCCATGCCACAGTACCATATTGAGATGCAATGCCACGTAAGCCAAGAAATGTCAATGCACACAAGCACACATATGTTATGCAAAAAGGCGTGACATTTTGAACCCATGAGACTTGAAGTCTCCCCACGGTCTCAAAGTATTCAAACCTAGATGCCCTGATACCAATTTTTCACGCCCTCGATTTTCAACATAAATAAATAATCCCTTTTAATAAAAGTCCTCGCATACCATTAATAATATCCCAAAAGAGTCCCCACCTATTTCATTTTACAAATCGATCCCCAAATTTAAATAATTACAACTTTGGCATCACAGCCCAAATTAGTTTAGGTACAAGTACGAACATATTCAAATATAACAAACGATTAGTCAAAAGGATTGAAATGGAAAGTTACATATACATCTCTGTCAAAATAAAGTTTATACAAAGATGCTTAAGTAACTACATGAGGTTAGCTTCCAAAAAGTCTTCCATTCCTAAGCACACATTACTTATGAGCTATTGTCCAGCATTTTGACCTGAAAAGAAAGATTAGGTTGAGCTACACTAGCCCAGTAGGAAAATCTTTACCAACTTTATATGAAAACATGATGATAAGTGCAATGACGGAAAATAGGAAGGTATAGCTCAAACGACGAAATACAGTCAACTCAACGATGTGTCAAATATACAAGGCGATCATTCTAAGATATGCTATAATCACATTATGCCATAAGGTTCATAATACTCGAGCGAATAACAACTTTGACACGACTCACTATCCCACATCTCCACCATCGACATTTTCACTCCTTGCATTGTCGTATAGTACCACAAGAGTCACCGTATTACCACCCCTAGTGTTACAGTGAACACCAACATCCAAGGTCACCGTATTACCACCCCATGCGTTACGAGACCATATAAGTCTTCGTATTACCACCCCTTGCGCTACGAGACTCCCTAAATCGACCACCGACCCAAACAACTATTTCCTCACTCAACCTACAAGTTAAAGCTTTCTTATAACCTCATATATTCAAGAAATATGCCACGACATGCCAACAACATCACAAATATGCCACAAACGTTCTCAAGTATTATTCAATCACAACTTGCATAAACATTCACAAAAGCCACCAAACGATAGAAAGCATTTAAACGAGATGTCAACTAAGCAAGTCCTTATGTGTTCCTCACTAACGGAAGGCCAATGGGTCAAGAATATCATCCACTAATCATAGGAAGTCGTAGTAACAAAACTAGAATCATTGGAGTAGCCAAAGGAGGTTGGGAGGTCAACACACCTCCACTCTAACAGCCATAACTTTTTGTGTACTTAGAGTTTTTAGGTGATTTTGGTGAAAGCTGACTTCAAGACCTTCGAATCGATATAAAATTTGCATGAAATGGACATTGGACAAAGAAGTTATGGCCGTTAGAAGTTGGGCTGAAATTCAAAAGACGGGCAGAACTTCCAGAGAGGGGAGGGATCGATCCCCCCATCACCAGGGATCGATCCCTGGGCTTACTGGACTAGAAACAAAAAGGGGGATTGATCTCCCAAGTTTAGGGATCGATCCCTAAGCAATTTGGGCGATTTTCTGCAGATTTCGACAGCGTTCGAGATGAACAAAGGGAGACAAACCAAGGTCGATTCTTGCATCAAATCAACATATAAACATATAAAAGAGGTAAAGAAGTCCCTACCTCGCGACGATAACCAAGATCTATGAGATTTGAGCAAGCCCTAACCACTTCAAACCTCAAAGCTTCGATTCAAGCCCGACCCAAGGAATTCCAAGGTTGAGAACGCGAATGGAAGGTTGGAGGGAGGTTGTTTCTTGAAGATCTTGAGAAATGGAGCAAGATTCTTGAGTGAGAGAAGAGAGAGAGATATATCGGTAGAGAGAGAGGAGAGACGTGAGGGAGAGAGAGAAATGAGGGGATAAAATGATTCTATACACCTCACACACACACCTTATATACTCTTATATCTTTAAACTACACATCCACTCCCTCAATCTTCTTTTCTTTCACTTAGGTCCTCAAATCAAATAATCACCAATTAAACCATATTCTTCCAATTTACTACTTAATAAACATTTCAATAATTTAAGAAAATACGGGTCTCTACAATTCTTTTGCTTGGAGAACGACTAATGTAGATTAAGGAAACTCATGAATTAGGAGAGCAATATTGCAGATTCTTTTTCCTTAGAAGTTGTTTCCTTGCTCTATATATTGATAGGAGAAGCACCACCGAATACTCCTCACAATTGAATCTTGAAAAGCAATCCTTGAATGCTACTGTAAGTTTTTTTTTTTTTTTTTCCTTCGGCTTCTTGTCTTTTATATTTGCTGGAGCTTTCTTTACCATACACACATGCCATGAACTCCCAAGTATAGCCATATATCAAAGCAACGTGGCTCTCCTTTTTTGACTTTCTTACATGTTCCATGCCGCACTTTCATCGTTAAAGAACAAGTGGACTATTTTGCTTTAAACATCCAAGCAATCCTTCTTGTCTCTCTAAACTGTTTTGTTTTGTACTCTTACAAATCAGCATAGCACACCGTCTTCCTGTGGCACACAACTCAATCTTCACATAAAAATAATTTCGCTTTCCTCTGAACTCGTAGCTTATGATCACTAGAACCAATTTGCTTTCTCTGATTTTGGAGGCTTTGTCGATCAAAAAATATTAGGACCTGTGAATCCTTTTTCTCTTTATCTTATCACGACCTTGTTTGCACAAATTTTGACCGCACATAATTAGGAGCCAAAGAATTTAACCCGTTAAAATATTTTGTTTCCTTCTGCGGCACGATCAAAAACCTTTGCGGAAATCAATTCAAACTAGCTTCTTTGCCAAAATTCCTTTTGCTTGAGTATATTTGCTTTAACTGCCTCATAAATTCCCTTTGTTTCTGGACTGAGGGATGAACAGCTGACAAATCTGAATTTTTTTTTTTTTGATGCTGAAACATTCCTGTACCAAAAAAAAACATTGTTCAGGTGAGGCCACGCTCATGTAATAGCACCACAATTTTCTTCTTTGAGTTTGTGATCATATGAAGTCAAAACACACCGACATAAGCCTGTGTAGACAATAACTTTGTATTAGCAGTGAGGTAGCTTGCAAATATTTCGGCATTTAGCCTTGCTTTGTTTCATGTCTTCACTTGCACGGAAGGTTTTTCCCACTGGGGCCAAGACAATATATGTATAAAACACCTTTTTTTTTTCGCTTCCTTTTTTATGGGCAGAAAGCTTTGTCTTTAATATTCACAAAACCCCTCTGATTGTTTGAATTCATGCATATTGCCATCAGCGAGTATTGATGCTTTTACAGTGATCACGCCGCACTTGCAAAGTCTATATCTGAACAATGCCCATTCCGTTTCGATTGGCACAGCATGTTGATTGAATTTTCTTTTCTTTGTTTTTGCAGATGCAATGAATTTGTAGCTTGATCAGAGAACTTTTGGGTCTCAATTTTCTGAACAGTGACTTTTCTTTTACGTATCAATGCTCTGGCTTTTTTTTTACTAATGCCTTGTCATTATTCTCTTTCGCAGACTTAACGGCTGACGCTTTCCGATTGCTTCTTCGAGTTTTATGCTCCGTAGCCATTGCCTCTTCGAGCTTTAAGGCTCCACTGCTATTATTTTCCGCAGTTTCTTCAAGCTCTGCTCCGCAGCTTTTTCGAGCTTTAAGGCTCCGCCGCTATTATTTTCCGCAATTTCTTCGAGCTCTGCTCTGCAGCTTCTTCGAGTTCTGCTCCGCAGCTTCTTCGAGCTTTAAGGCTACACCGCTTCTTCGAGCTCTGCCCCGCCGTTTCTTCGAGCTCTGCTCCGCAGCTTCTTCGAGCTTTGCTCCGCTGTTTCTTCGAGCTTTGCTCCGTAGCTTCTTCGAGCTCTAAGGCTCCGCCGTTTCTTCGAGCTCTGCTCCGCCGTTTCTTTGAGCTTTGCTCCGCGGTGTCTTCGAGCTTTACTCCGTAGCTTCTTCAAGCTTTAAGGCTCCGCCACTGCCTCTTCGAGCTTAAGGCTCCGCAACGTCTTCGAGCTTGTAGGCTTCGTGCTGCCGTTTCTTCGAGCTTAAGGCTCCGCAACGTCTTCGAGCTTTTAGGCTCTAGAGCTTCTTTGAGCTTTGCTCCGTAACTTCATCGAGCTTTGCTCCGTAGCTTCTTCAAGCATTAAGGCTCTGCCACTACCTCTTCGAGCTTAAGGCTCCACAACGTCTTCGAGCTTTTAGGCTCTAGAGCTTCTTCGAGCTTTGCTCCGCCACTGCTTCTTCAGGCTTTAAGGCTCTGCCGCTTCTTCAAGCTCTGCTCCGCAATTTCTTCGCAAATTCCTTGTGTTAGGACTATGCCAAAGAAGAGCTCATCAAAGGTCGCCGCGGTATTGAAGCTAGCTTATACCATGCTAAAAAGGTCCTTGAAGCCTATCACGACATCGAAGCCAATGCCTTGCCAAGAAGCTTCTGTCATGCTCGGATGGCTTTTAAAGCTTTCCACAATGTTGAAGCCAATCTTGCTAGGATGGTTCTGCCATGAAGTTGGAGTGACCACAGTAGAAGCAAACGAGAGAGAGGAAGCGGTTGTACCTTCTAACATCAGCCTTGGAGTTTGAAGGATTCATGCAAAAGCAGACTAAGGCAAGCGAGCTACTCTACCTTCTGCAATCATCCATTAAGTTGGAAGGGACACTTCAACATAGCAATGCTTAGAGCGCCCTAGGTCTCGATTTTAAGCATTGAAGATGTTTCAGAGCATGGATTCTCGATTTGAAATATGAGACTAAGGATATACCAGTTCTTTTGAGGAGCCAAATGAACAATCCATCAGCAAGATCCATCATATGTTGCTTTCTTTGATTTGTTTGATGAATAAAATTCAACATTTAGTCTACTTATTCTTTGAAGAATTAAGTAAACTGTAACGCCCCCAAAATTAGGGTACGTTAAATAAAACATTTTTATTGAAATATCAAAATAGAGCCTAACTCTTTATTACAACGTAACCCCCACAGGAGTACTTTTATTACAAAAGGAAAGGAAACTAAGGCTTCCTAACTACAGCTCCTCTTGCTTCTTCATCCTAGCCAGCTCCTCAGCTCCGGACGCCTCCAAGTGAACTGTTCATCTGGATCATCTACAAGGTCTGACACATTATACTAGCGTCGCCACCGATATAATATGTTAGGGTCACCAAAAAGGCAACACCATGAGCTACAACGCTCAATAGGAAATCCTTACCCACCAACCTTATGACGGTAAACAATTACAACAACACTAAAAATCACACATCGTTAATCGTCTATCGTTGGTGTCCAAGATTTCCCGATTTCTCCTACGCGACTCATCGTAGACCGTGTCAATCATTTTCACTTACAAAACAATCTTTTGAAAATCATTAGCATTGGCTCCATACCTCGGATAACCAAGCCTTTCAAAAATCTTTAGCATTGGCTCCGAACCGCGGATAACCAAGCCATACACACCCAACCTCAGTTCCGCCGTTCCGGGTTCCCGAGTATTCTCACAATGGTTCCGCCGCACCGGGTTCCCATTGGCACACAATTGCATTGGCTCCTCTCCGCGGATAACCAAGCTATACCTCACCATGGTTCCGCTGCTCCGGGTTCCCATGGGAACGCACAATGGTTCCGCTGCTCCGGGATCCCATTGGCACACACCCTCACAATGGTTTCGCTGCTCCGGTTTCCCATTGGAACACACACACACTTCACACAATGGGCAAGTCTGGCCACATTGCGGTTTTCAAAACATTTCAACCTTTTTAAACACACCCTAGGTGTCATGTTTCTACTTTCTCGATTCTCGTGTCTCGTTACATGCAAAGACTCCGCGGTAGGACAACAGTGAACATCATTCATCGTAATCCAACAAGATCATCCAACTCTATATTTAACATGCTCAAATCAACGCTTAAAGCATAACGTCACAAGTAATACAAGCAATTCATCTTAAAGATCAAAATACAAATACTTGATAAGTTACTTTGAAATGGAAGATAACAAGATCTTACATATACATAGGGTTAGGGTAAGAGTATCCTACCTTGATCCGAAACTAGTCGGGGCCGAATAAGCTAGGTGGAATTTCTCGCGAATCTGGACCGAACTTCGGACGGCAGTAACTCGGTCAATCTTTGGCTGAATAGAGTCGTTCTTGGGTCGAGAACGAAGCTCAAGAAATTCTCTACAACTTCCGTGAAGAAAGTTAATCCTAGAAACTACTTTAGGTTGGAGAAAAATGGGGATAAACAAAGTGACAGTAAGCTGTCAGGAAATGGAAATCCAGAAATTTTACTGAACTTCGGATGCCAATATCTTAGTCATTTCTTAACCGATTGGGGTGATTCTTAAGCCTAACTTCAAGGTTTCGAAGTTCTCTACAACTTTCCAGAAGGAAGTTGATCCTAAAAACTACTCTAAACAGGAGACAACTGGGGATTTCCGACGGGACAGTAGGCTGCCCAGAAAACAGAAAATGGTTTCTAGAGAGAAGGAAGAGCAAATGCTTGAGGTGTGAGTTCAAAGCATGAGAATGGGCCTTCTATTTATAGGCAAGAGCTTGGCCCTCTCCTCTCTCTCTCTCTAAGTCTCACCTTGACACTTGGCAAGAGATCATGGAAGATCAAAGGAAATCCTAGGCTTGCATGGCTATTTTTGTACCAAGATTTGATCTTGGATCAATTGAATGGTGGAGATGAGATTGGTACAAGATCTAAGGGTTTAAACCATTGCAAGGTGTATACAAGAGTACAATGGAGTTAGGATTTGGCTTGGAAGAATAAGATCTCATGGATTTGAAGTACAACAAAAATCAAGGCCAAGATATACATCAAATCGCCTTCCTCCTTTCTTCCCTCCTTCCTTCCTCTCTCTCTCTCTCCGGCCTCTCCCTCCTCTCTCTCTCTCTCCGGCCTCTCTCTCTCTCTCTCTCTCTCTCTCTCTCTCTCTCTCTCTCTCTCTCTCTCTCTCTTTCAAGTACACACACACATATATATACATGCATACAATGCTCAAGAAAACAATAAACAAAAGGTACTTTTGTACCAAGAGATCAAAAGTAGACTTAAGGGTTAAGATTTGCCCAATAACAAATTAATTGGCACATGGTACCTAAGGCAATATTTAAGTCATCAAGTACTTGTATAATATATACATACATACTCATGTGATCTAGGAAGATCAAAATCCCAATAAAATAATGCCAAGGGTACTTTAGGAAATCTTAGTACTAGTACTTTTATATTAAAATAATGGATACTTAACACATGGGTTTAAAGGAAATGATTAAATTAATTAACCCATGTACTAGGTGAAAGTTTTAACCTTTTACCCAATGGGTAATAACCACCCTAACTTTTATTATCCAATGGATAATAGTTGTTAGGGAGATTAAATAATAAAATAATCCAAAAAGGTACTTTAAAGTAATTAAAAAGTTACTTTTTACTATTCATAGTACTTTAACCAAGTAGACATTTAATATAAACAATTGGGGTTTCTATTATCCAATGGATAATAGTTTCCCTAACATTTATTGTCCAATGGACAAAGGATAAAATCAAAATAATTAAAAGAAAAAGAATATTAAAATTCTTAGTCTAGGGTTCACAAGGTTCAAAAGGTTCCAATGAGGGGCAAAACGTTCATTTTGCAGTTAGGGAAAAGTAACTAGGTAACTTCCTAGCTTAGTTTCTCCAACCGGATGGTTAAAAGCTAGATAAGCTTGCTAAGCGGACTAAAGTGCAAAGAAATCAAAATTTCAAGGGGCAAAAATGTAATTATGACAAACCTTGGAAATTAATAGCAAATTCAAGTAATAAAAATAAAATTCAAATATTTAACGAAATTTTTAACGACCGAAAATCAGGGTCGTTACATAAACATAATTTGTTTTTTTCTTTTGTTATGACTGTGCTTTGAATTGAAATTTAAAGCTGCCTACGTACCCCAAATGGGATCAAGTCAAACGTAGTTCAAAAGGAGATTTTTTTTTTTTTGATTTTGGATGATTGAGCTCGAAATTCAAGCTGCCTACGTACCCAAAATGGGATCAAGTCAAAAGTAGTTCATTTTTTTTTGGTGATTTTTTTTTTCAGTTTCCCATTCACAGTTTAAACTCATGCGGGCCAGGAGTAACATGCAGTTTAGACTCATGCGTCATGAAGGGTTGCAGAATCTTCAAACTTGCGAAGATGGAAGAAAGTTTAGGCTCCTATCCAGAAGCATATTTGAATTTGACGTTCTTTGAAGAATAACTTGTTGACTTGGTGGAGCTATGAGTTTTGAAGGCTCATAGATCGTTGAGACTGAGTACGATGTTGCTTCATCTTCATCCTCTTTGTTGTTGTGTTCCGATTTTGGTGACCCAACAGAAGAATCAGACTCTTGGGATGAAAACTCTCCACTTGCTTTCAATTTACTTGAAGAAGAGTTTTCTTGGCCCCATTGATCTTGTTGTTCTTGAAAAAAGTTGTCTTCTTTTTCAGAAATTGAGATGCTAAGCTCCATGTCATGAGCTCGTGTGGCCAACTCTTCAAAAGTCTTTGGTTGTATGCCTTGCAAAATGTATTGAAGGCTCCAACACATCCCTTTGGTGCACATCTCAATGGCTGTGGCTTCTGACATGCGATCTTTGCAATTGAGGCTCAAGCTTCTCCATCTATTGATGTAGTCAATTACTGACTCGCCTTCTTGCTGGCGAGTGTTGCTGAGTTCAGTCATGTTGACAATGCGCCGTGTGCTGAAAAACCTATTGAGGAAATCTCGCTACAATTGGTCCCAACAGTTTATGGCATTCGGCTCCAGGTCTATGTACCAATCAAAAGCATAATCTTTCAATGATCGTACAAATTGTTTGACAAACAAATCTCCATCCGTTCCAGCACTGCTACATGTCTCCACAAAGTGCGCAAGATGCTGTTTGGGGTCTCCTTTACCATCAAATTGTTGGAATTTCGGAGGTTGATAATTTGCTGGCATCTTTAATTGCTCGATCCTCCGTGTGTACGGCTTAGTGTATGATCGAAACGTTTGAGATCTTCTTGCATCTTTTTCAGCAATTGCCCCCATGATTAATTCCTTCAATTGATCAACAGGTATTGATCCATCAATGGAGACGCATCTTTTTACTTAAAGTCTCTGGATTTGTTGAGACTTTGAGTATTTTAAGTGAAACACCTTCGCGTGAGACTAAGAAAATATCTTCTGGTGTAGCTTTGTGCGAGGTTTTGAGAACGTCTTGCTGAATTGGTTCAACAAAAGTTTTGAGGACGATGCGTGGAGCTACTTCAATCATAGATTCAGATGACTTTTTCTCGCTACACCTTGACATTCCCACTTGATCCACCTTATCTAAAAGCTCTTTAAGTTGAACTTCTTGTCGTTGATTGTACTTCACAAGCTTCTCAACTGTCTTAGTCAACATCACACGTTGTTCCTCAAGAGTAGACGATTGAACCATCATGACCGGCATGACTTCGTCATCAGAGCAATCCAGAGACTCAAAGTGCAGATCTTCACAATGAGGAGAAGATGCAGATTTCTTGCTTTTTGTCGACCTTCGGAAGATGGATGGGTGTAGAAACACTTGCTCGCCCTTCTTGGTGTCGACTTCTTTTGCCCCCAACAAAGTTGAAAAGAGGCTTGATTTGTGTGGCGTCATGGAAGATGCACTCTTACTTCCTTCAGACATATTTGATAATATGTGCAACCTTCAAATTTGATTTGGAAAGAGAAGAGATGAGAGGCAGAGATTGTCCCACCGGGCGTGCCAAAATCTGTTGAACACAAAATTCGAGTCTACGAAAAAGACGGAAAAATGCTGAATAAGTCAATTTTATTAATTTGAGAAATTTAGGGTTACAATCTCTGATGCAATTTTCAAAGAAAATTAATCCTCTGATTCTTCTCTTCGGTTGTTGAACGAGGGCTTGACAGCTTGATCTCGATTTGAATGGCGATATCTTCTGCGGTCTTTGCTAAGATGACGGCGACTTTGTCGGGCTTTGACTTGAGGGATTTGAAGCTTCTTCTTAAGTTGAATTGCTTGATCTTCTCCAATTCGGTTGAAAAAGATGACGGATTTGTGGATATTGACTTAAGGGCTTTGGAGCTTCTTCTCAAGTTGAATTGCTTGATCTTCTCCAATTCGGTTGAA
>BPLS01026541.1:0-14145 GCA_019656275.1 Rhododendron kiyosumense
GACACCAACCCGACCGTGGCTGAAGCATGGCTTAAGGAAGTCAAGGTGATCATGGACACCTTGGAGATCACTCGTGATGGAGACCGTGTGGCCCTAGCCACATACCAGCTGAAGGGAGAAGCCCGCTATTGGTGGGAGCTGATGGAGGTAACGCATGACGTAGCTGCCATGACGTTTGCTCAGTTCGAGACGCTGTTCCTCGACAAATACTTCCCTACGCCTATTCGTTTGGCTAAGGAACAAGAGTTCAACAATCTGAAGCAAGGAACGATGACCGTGACTCAGTATGCGGCCAAGTTCGAGGAGCTGTCCCGCTATGCCCCAGATGCCGTTGCAACCGAGGACAAGAAAGCAAGGAGATTCGAGTGGGGGCTAACGACAGCTAGAAGAGCTGTGGTTGCTCAGGCTTTTCCCACCTATTCTGGTGTGGTGCAGTGCGCTCTTCGCTTAGAGAGTGAGGAGAATGATTTCAAGACTCGCTGGAGAAAGGCAACCGGCAATATTGGCGGACCTGTCCGAACTCAGACCTCCAACAGCAGCAACCGTGGACCCTACCCTACCAAGAACTTTGCATTGGGGCAAGGTAATCAGAATTGGAAGAACACTGCGCCAAGTCGTGGTGACTCGCAGAGGGTTGGCCTAAACAAGGCATTTGTGCAGTTCTTCAACTACCAAGCTATGGGTCACTACAAGCGTGAGTGTCCCCAGCCTCAGAGGGAGAAGAGTGGGAGCTTCGGAAACCAGAAGGCTCAGCAGCCCGGGCAGGCCAGCTTTGTGAAGCAAAACCCTGGAGGTTTAGCCCAGCAGCAGAACGGGCAGAACAAGGGAAAGCAGCCCATGGGAGCTCAGCAAGGCGCTGGAGGGCGTATCTTTGCGCTGCAGACCGAGGAACAAGAGCCGGATCCTTCAGTGATCCAAGGTACGCTACTGCTATATAGTACTTGCGTACAAGCTTTGTTTGACTCTGGTGCATCGCGTTCGTTTATTTCTACTGCTTGCGTAACTGCTCTAGCACTAGAAACAGAACCCCTAAGTAAGAGTACAAGGGTAATATCGCCATTGGGGGGGAGTATAGCTGTTAGTCTAGTGTGTAGAGGATGCGAGATAGAAGTAGCGAATCTACGTCTTACCTGCGACCTCCGAGTAATTGATATGACAGACTTCGACGTTATCCTTGGAATGGATTGGCTATCAGCTCATCATGCAGTCGTCGATTGTCACCAGAAGACTGTGACGGCTTACACCCCAGAAGGGACTCATTTCCGTTTTAAGGGGGATAGAGAAACGACGAGTTCGATGACGAAGAGATCTAGGTGGCAGAATCAACTATTTGGATGGCTAGCCAGTCTCCAAATGGAAGAAACCGACAGGATGGAACTGGGATTGCCACACATTGTTTGCGAGTACGCCGATGTTTTCCCAGAAGAACTTCCTGGTTTACCACCTCAAAGGGAGATAGATTTCTCCATAGAATTGCAGCCTGGAACCGCTCCAATTTCCATGGCCCCGTACCGAATGGCCCCTGCCGAATTAAGGGAGCTCAAGACTCAGTTGCAAGAACTGCTGGATAAAGGATTCATTAGGCCCAGCACATCGCCTTGGGGAGCGCCAGCTTTGTTCGTGAAAAAGAAGGAAGGAACGCTTCGGCTATGCATCGACTATAGGAAGCTGAACCAAGTCACGATCAAGAACCGTTATCCTTTGCCTAGGATCGATGACCTGTTTGATCAATTGAGGGGAGCGACTTGCTTTTCCAAAATCGATCTCCGATCAGGTTATCATCAGCTAAGGATTCGAGATGAGGACATCGTCAAGACGGCTTTCCGAACTAGATATGGCCACTACGAGTTTGTAGTAATGCCGTTTGGACTGACCAATGCTCCAGCAGTATTCATGTGTCTCATGAACAAGATTTTTCAACCCTACTTAGACAAGTTTGTAGTGGTGTTCATTGACGACATCTTGATTTACTCTGCCAGCAAGGAGGAGCACGAAGAACATCTTAGGATGGCACTACAAATACTCCGGGATAACCAACTTTACGCTAAGGCCAGTAAATGCGAGTTTTGGCTTGAAGTGGTTAAGTTCTTGGGGCATGTAGTATCCAAGGATGGGATTGTTGTGGACAAAAGCAAGGTCGAAGCAGTGCTGAAATGGAAACAGCCGACCTCTGTGTTTGAGATCAGAAGTTTTCTAGGATTGGCTGGTTACTACCGAAGATTCATACCGGACTTCTCAATCTTAGCTAAGCCGATGACCAGGCTAACTCAGAAAGGAGTGAAGCTGGATTGGAATGAAGCTTGTGAGAAATCTTTCCAAGAGCTGAAGAAGAGACTGACCAGCGCACCGATTCTCATCATTCCTGAGCGTGGTATCGATTACACTGTCTACTGTGATGCGTCAAGAGATGGCTTAGGATGTGTGCTGATGCAGAATGGGAAGGTCGTAGCCTATGGATCTCGACAACTCCGACCGCACGAGAAGAATTACCCCACCCATGACTTAGAATTGGCTGCAGTAGTATTCGCTCTCAAGTCGTGGCGTTACTATCTGTGGGGGGAACAATTCGAAGTTTTTACCGACCACAAGAGTCTCAAGTACCTTTTCACTCAGAAGGAGTTGAATTTGAGGCAGCGTCGATGGATGGAGTATTTGGAAGACTACAAGTTTACTATGCAGTATCATCCCGGCAAGGCTAACGTGGTAGCTGACGCTCTTAGTCGAAAAGAAAGAGCACAGAAAGTCAAGACTGCCATCAAGGAATGGGAGATGGTTGATACTCTCAACGAGTTCAACTTGCGGCCATCATCAGAAAATGGGAACGTTTGATTGTACGCTCTAATTGCGGAGCCAGCACTTCATCAGGAAGTATTGCTAGCCCAAACCTTCGAGCAAACTTGTGAATTCGTCCGGCATCGAATCCGAGAAGGAAAGGCGGTGCCAGGATGGACTATCGAGGAGAATAACAGTCTGAAATTCAAGGGAAAAGTATTCGTGCCTAATGTTGGAACCCTTCGAGAAAACATACTCCGAGAAGCTCACCATTCGAACTTTGCAGTTCACCCTGGTGGTACAAAGATGTATCATGACCTGCGGAGAACGTACTGGTGGGAAGGAATGAAGAAGGATGTAGCACGATTCGTGTCTACCTGTTTGGTATGCCAGCAAGTCAAGGCCGAGCACCAGAAACCTGGAGGAGACCTTCAACCTTTGCCAATACCGACTTGGAAGTGGGAGCATATCTCAATGGACTTCGTCACTGGGTTACCAAAATCTGCCAAGTCCTATACTGCTATCTGGGTGGTTGTGGATCGACTCACCAAGTCTGCACACTTTCTGCCTGTCAAGATGACGGAAAATGTGGAACAACTAAGCATGTTGTACATTCGAGAAATCGTACGCCTTCATGGAGTACCGGTCTCAATAGTGTCTGACAGATACCCACGTTTTGTGTCACACTTTTGGAAAGGATTGCAGAAAGCTTTGGGAACGGACGTAAGGCTTAGCACAGCCTTTCACCCTCAAACAGACGGACAAACGGAGAGGACTATTCAAACCCTGGAGGATATGCTGAGGGCTTGCGCTTTGGATTTCTCTGGGAGCTCGGAGCAGCACTTGCCATTGGTGGAGTTCGCCTACAACAACAGCTATCAAGCAAGCATCGGAATGGCACCGTACGAAGCTCTATACGGACGACCCTGTCGATCGCCAGTCTGCTGGACGGATGCTGGAGAAACAGGATTGATCGGGCCCGACATAGTGCGAGTTACAATGGAGAAAGTCAAGACCATCAGACAAAGGATTCAGACTGCTCAAAGCCGACAGAAGAGTTATGCGGATAAAAGGAGCCGACCCTTGTCTTTTGCCGTGGGAGATCATGTGTTCCTGAAGATCAGACCAAAGAAAGGAGTCATCAGATTTGGAAAGAAAGGAAAACTGTCCCCGCACTACATTGGACCATTCGACATCGTGGAGAAGATTGAGAAAGTTGCTTATCGCTTGGCATTACCACCCCAGCTGGATCGAGTGCATAACGTATTTCATGTGTCCATGCTTCGCAAGTATCTAGCGTTACCCACTCACGTTATCAACTGGGAGGATATCTCTATCGAAGAAGATGCAACATATGAGGAAGAGCCAATAGAGATTCAAGACCGAAGCGAGAAGACTATCTGTAACAAGACAATCAAGTTAGTCCGAGTTTTATGGAAGCATCGTGGAGCTGGAGAGACTACTTGGGAAAAAGAAGAGACAATGCGAATGAATTACCCTCACCTGTTTGAATCCTAGCGTGCACCTAATTTCGAGGACGAAATTGTTTAAGGGGGATAGGTTGTAATAACTCTGAATTTTATGGAATAAAAAGTTATTTTTATTATTCGAGTTATTAATTTTAATTACTTGAATTACGTTAATTCTTGAATTTTGCCATAATTGCACTTTGGTCCCTCAAGTTTCAATTCTTGCACTTTGGTCCTACTTAGCAAGCCTAGTTAGCATCTAACCATCCGGTTAGAGTAACTAAACCGAAAAGTTACCTAGTCTTGGCAAAATGACCGTTTTGTCCCTCGTTGGAACTTTTGACCCTTTTGAACCCTAGACTTTATATTTTGATATTCATTTTCTTTTATTCAATTGGATTCTTTCTTTGACCATTGGACAATAATGGTTAGGGGAATTATTATCCATTGGGTAATAGAATCCCATTTGTTTATATTAAAAAGTAAACTTACTTTATTGTACTTTTTGATTTCTTTATTAATTTTTGTGGCCTAATAACTATTATCCATTGGATAATAGATATTAGGGGAAGTTTTGTCCATTGGATAAAAGGGGTAAATCTTTCAAGTACTATTGGATCATTAAATTAATTAGTTTCTTTAATCACATGGGAAAAGTATCATTATTTTAATCAAAAGTGCATAGTTACCAAAGTACCCTTTTATTATATTTTATTGGGATTTCAACCACTTTTATATATATATATGTGTATATATGTATTGTACCTAGTTGTATATTCTAATGCCTAAAGTACCCTAGGATTATTTATTAGTTGGTAAGAGAATCCTAGCATTGAATCTACCATGGATTCTAAAGTACTAAGAACTATTTGTTTATTTGATTTTCTTCCATTATATGACACATTTGCATACATATATATATGGTTTGATGTGAGAGAGAGAGAAGCCGAGAGAGAGAGAGAGAGGAGAGAGAGGAAGGAGACAGGGAAGGAGATTTGATGTGAGTCTTGGTTTGATTTGTGATTGTACTTCAAATCCTTGAGATTTATTTCTTCCCAAATCAAATCCTAATTCTTTTGTACTCCAATATTTACCTAGCAAGCTTCTCAACCCTTTGATCATGTACAATTTCCATCTCAACCCTCCATTTGATGCAAGAATCTCACCAAGGTACACCATAGCCATGCAACCTAGGATTTTCCTTTGATTTTTCCATTAAAGTTGGATTTTTCTCAACCCTTTGATCATGTACCAATTTCATCTCATCCATCCAATTGATTCAAGAATCTCACCAAGGTACACCATAGCCATGCAAGCCTAGGATTTTTCCTTGATTCATGCTTAAAAGTTGGATTTGTTTTGAGTTAAAAATTGGGGAAATGGGAGAGAGAGAGGGCCGGCCAAGAGAGAGAGGGGGGCATCCCTTGCCTATAAATAGAGAGCCATTCTCACTTGAAAAATCACACCTCAAAGCAATTGCTCCTCCTTCTCTCTAGAAATTCCTAGTTTCTTTGTTCTTAGTTCAAAACTCACTTTGTTCTTGAGAGTTCTTGAGCGAAACCCCTAAACCGCTTCCAAAACCACCCGACGATCCTAAAAGTAGTGTAGTAGTAGTTAGATAGTTGTTTCTAGGGAAAGTTTTCCAAAACTTTTCCTTTCGAAGCAATCGGAGGGCCGTTACGCTGCCGAAGTTCACTCGACGTCCAAATCACCGCCTAGGAGAACGGTAGTTATCCTTCTCTATATAGAAATCCTTATTTAGTTTTCAAAAGCTTACTTTGTTTTTGTAAAGTAGTTGAAATCTTACTATGTGAAACTCTACTTACTTCTTAAAATTGAAAAGTTACTTTGATCGATTGCTTGAAAAGTAAAAATGCATGTTTGTATTGTTTATGGTATTCAAGCATGCTACATGGCTTAGATGTTGTTATTTTACCATTACGAAGTTGGAATGATGCTTGTTGTATGTAAAAGTCTCACACGCGGAGTCTCGCATACAAACGTGACACGAAAACCAAGAAAGTAGAAACATGGCACCTAGGGTGTGTTTAACAAGGTTGTTGTGTTTTCCCGGTTGGAAAATATCTTCGAAACTACGTAATGACTATTTCAATGGTATTACGTAAGTGTGTGTGTGTGTGCCAATGGGAACCCGGTGCGGCGGAACCATTGTGAAGATACTCGAGATACCGGAACGGCGGAATCGAGGTTGGGTGTGTTTGGCTTGGTTATCCGCGTTACGGAGCCAATGCATTGTTGTGCCAACGGGAACCCGGTGCGGCGGAACCATTGTGAGGATACTCGAGAGCCCGTAACGGCGGAATCGAGGTTGGGTGAGTTAAAAAGGTGTTTTTGTTAAAGTGTAACAATGAAAGGGTTAACGATGAGTCAAACGCCAACGGTAGTTACAAGCGAATGTAAACATGTTAGCGTTATTGTCTTTATTCCCTGCTTATGTACTTATCATGTGGAAATCGATGTTAGTAAAGTAGGATTATACTATTGGGCTTTCGTAGCTCATGGTGTTGCCTTTGTGGTGACCCTGGCATATTATATGGGTGGCGACGCCGGTATAATATGCCAGATTTGATAGACGAACAGGGCGATCTATTCACCTTGGAGGAGTACGGAGCCGAAGAACTCGCTAGGCTGGAGGAGCAAGAGGAGCCGTAGTATAGGACCTCGTAGTTTCCTTTTTGTTGTCTTTGAACTTCAAATGCTCCTATGTGAGCCGTTTTGCAATAATGAGCAGTGACTCGATATTTCTGTAATAAATTTCTTTCATTAACGTACCTAAAATTTAGGGGCGTTACAGCTTGGTATCAGAGCTTTAGGTTCAAAACCTCGGTCATGGGTAGAATGGGTAGAACCATGTAGAACCTTAAGCTAGTTTTGCCGTTGCACAAACGTGAATTGATTTTCAAGTTTACCGTCCCAAATTGGGTGGAATTCTGTCAAAACAATCTTCGGATTGAAGCAAGGCGCGGAAATTGGCAGTACCGCCGAGCTGGGAATTCCCGAACAATTGGATGATGACTTAAATCAAGAATCGAATGTGGAACGTAGAAAATATGAAAAGTTTTCCTTATGATTTTTACGAAAAACTATATATTTTCGAAACGTTACTAACGAAGTTTTCGTATAGATGGACACCCCAACCAACCTGTCGCTCAAGGATTTTGTTTTGGAAAGGCTATCAGCCCAGTGCTTGGGAGACCCCAACTTCATTGCCAACATGCGTGCGGAGCAGCTTGACTTCATTAGAGTTCAAAAGAATACCCCAATTCCCGTCGAGCAAGACCCTTGGTTTCCCCACATGTTTCCTCTCCTAAGCTCATTCTATGAGTACTTTGGTTTCCTACTCATAATGCCACCCACCGAGAACGAGGAAGGAAGGACCGTCGACAACGAAGCCGCCGTGGAAGGAAATCCCGCAAATTGAGGAAGCTCGAAGATCAAGGAAGACTAGGAAGAGTACCCTAAATAAAATTTCCTAGCCATTGTATAGAATGTTTTTGGAATTTCACTAAGCTAAGTTGCATTTCCAAAGTTATGCTATGAATAAAACCGTGTTGTTTTGTTTTGTTCATAAGTCTAATAGATAATTTCCTTTATTGTAGATGGATCCTTTAAGCCCTTATCAAGTCAACCTTCTAGCTGAATCTCATCGACTTGCAAACACCGTGAGGTCCATGACACATCAACTCGTGGAGGATCCCTATTTCTCGTATGCCTTTCCTTACACCTTTGACTTCTACCAAGAGCATGGCGCCCTGGTCCGTCCTATCAATGAGGAAGAGGAAGATATGGTTGACGCTGTACCTGTCATCGTTCAACTCGTACCTTCCGACAACGTACCCTTTCTAGTTGAGGGAATCAATGTCGAGCCGATCAATGCCGAACCTATCAATGACGTGCCAATGATGGTAGCACCTCCCAACAACTTGGAAGTCGAAGAGGACCCCGAAGAGGAAGACCCCGAGGAAGACGATCCCGAGGAATTCAATGACCCGCCACTCAATGCAGCCGATTGGGAGCATTTGATGAACTTGCCAAACCCCGACTTGCCATCCGACGACGACGATTCCGAGGACGAAGACCCCGAGGAGTTTGGAGGACCAATGGGATTGGATTCCGATGATGAGGAAGACTTTGACTTTGGAGTGATACCGCCTGCGCAAGTTATGCCCGACTACATGGACATATCTGCCGACTCTGGAGACGTACCGCCGCCACCTTTTGAGGATGATATAGGAGTTTGTAGGATTGAGTTCCCTCACCTTTTCTAGACTAGCTAGCAAGCCTAGCAAGTAGTAGAATCTTTTGTTGTAAGCGGATTGGGATAGGATCTTTTGTATGTAGTATGGTGTAGGAAGCTTTAACTTGTAAGCCGTTATGATGTACTTGCTGTTTTAAGTAATATAAGCTTATGTTTTGTCTATCGTAATCTTTGTTATGTTGCTTACTCGTTGTGTTTCCACTGTTAAGTCTAATATATAACTTTCCTTATTGTAGATATGGATAGCTATTACTCTGCCGAGTACACCGTGGCTCACCTCTTGTACTACAAGGCCCTACTTGCACCCGAGTGTCTCACACCGATACCTCACCTAGGGATTCGTGACCCCGAGACTGGCGAGCAGCTTTACGAGATAGTTGTGTTCTCACCTGACACCACTGAGGACCTCGATCCTCAGGATCTGCACCTTCGAGAGCTTGTGGAGAAGATTCGCAGTGATGGAGAGCGTTGGCTAGAGAAGAGGGAGAAAGAGTGGAAGATTTAGCTGAGGGAGTTCTTTGGAGTCGTTCCACCGAGTTAGTAGAGTAGGAGTACTATTAGAATAAGGTTCCGAAAGCTTGAGTTGCCTTTCAAGCACTTATGCGAGAAGAACCAAGTAGTATGATGTGTAGGTTTGTCGTGTAAGATTATCGCAGCATGTAGTAGGAAGTTTGCTTAGTATGTTGTTTTATAGTAGAACTCGATGCTTTCTACTTGTAACTTTTGCTATCTATGAAAAGCTTGTTGTTTTAAGAATATTGTTGCGTACTATTCTATTGACTGTTTCTCAATTTGAGCAAAAAGAAAATGGTTTTAGCTAAAAACTAAACCTCCCCTTTTTCAATTTTCGCTCGTAGATGGTGAACCGACGCAGTGGACTAGGGTATGAGACCGGTGATTCTTCTAACCCTAACCCCAACCCTGACCTCGCTCAAGTCATGCAAGCGCTTGTGACTGCTTTGAACGCCGCCCGTCAAAACCCAAATCCAAATGAAGGACCTATGACTTGAACCCGTGCGATGAACGAGTTCTGCAAGCGTCGACCTCCGACTTTCAACGGGGACACCAACCCGACCGTGGCTGAAGCATGGCTTAAGGAAGTCAAGGTGATCATGGACACCTTGGAGATCACTCGTGATGGAGACCGTGTGGCCCTAGCCACATACCAGCTGAAGGGAGAAGCCCGCTATTGGTGGGAGCTGATGGAGGTAACGCATGACGTAGCTGCCATGACGTTTGCTCAGTTCGAGACGCTGTTCCTCGACAAATACTTCCCTACGCCTATTCGTTTGGCTAAGGAACAAGAGTTCAACAATCTGAAGCAAGGAACGATGACCGTGACTCAGTATGCGGCCAAGTTCGAGGAGCTGTCCCGCTATGCCCCAGATGCCGTTGCAACCGAGGACAAGAAAGCAAGGAGATTCGAGTGGGGGCTAACGACAGCTAGAAGAGCTGTGGTTGCTCAGGCTTTTCCCACCTATTCTGGTGTGGTGCAGTGCGCTCTTCGCTTAGAGAGTGAGGAGAATGATTTCAAGACTCGCTGGAGAAAGGCAACCGGCAATATTGGCGGACCTGTCCGAACTCAGACCTCCAACAGCAGCAACCGTGGACCCTACCCTACCAAGAACTTTGCATTGGGGCAAGGTAATCAGAATTGGAAGAACACTGCGCCAAGTCGTGGTGACTCGCAGAGGGTTGGCCTAAACAAGGCATTTGTGCAGTTCTTCAACTACCAAGCTATGGGTCACTACAAGCGTGAGTGTCCCCAGCCTCAGAGGGAGAAGAGTGGGAGCTTCGGAAACCAGAAGGCTCAGCAGCCCGGGCAGGCCAGCTTTGTGAAGCAAAACCCTGGAGGTTTAGCCCAGCAGCAGAACGGGCAGAACAAGGGAAAGCAGCCCATGGGAGCTCAGCAAGGCGCTGGAGGGCGTATCTTTGCGCTGCAGACCGAGGAACAAGAGCCGGATCCTTCAGTGATCCAAGGTACGCTACTGCTATATAGTACTTGCGTACAAGCTTTGTTTGACTCTGGTGCATCGCGTTCGTTTATTTCTACTGCTTGCGTAACTGCTCTAGCACTAGAAACAGAACCCCTAAGTAAGAGTACAAGGGTAATATCGCCATTGGGGGGGAGTATAGCTGTTAGTCTAGTGTGTAGAGGATGCGAGATAGAAGTAGCGAATCTACGTCTTACCTGCGACCTCCGAGTAATTGATATGACAGACTTCGACGTTATCCTTGGAATGGATTGGCTATCAGCTCATCATGCAGTCGTCGATTGTCACCAGAAGACTGTGACGGCTTACACCCCAGAAGGGACTCATTTCCGTTTTAAGGGGGATAGAGAAACGACGAGTTCGATGACGAAGAGATCTAGGTGGCAGAATCAACTATTTGGATGGCTAGCCAGTCTCCAAATGGAAGAAACCGACAGGATGGAACTGGGATTGCCACACATTGTTTGCGAGTACGCCGATGTTTTCCCAGAAGAACTTCCTGGTTTACCACCTCAAAGGGAGATAGATTTCTCCATAGAATTGCAGCCTGGAACCGCTCCAATTTCCATGGCCCCGTACCGAATGGCCCCTGCCGAATTAAGGGAGCTCAAGACTCAGTTGCAAGAACTGCTGGATAAAGGATTCATTAGGCCCAGCACATCGCCTTGGGGAGCGCCAGCTTTGTTCGTGAAAAAGAAGGAAGGAACGCTTCGGCTATGCATCGACTATAGGAAGCTGAACCAAGTCACGATCAAGAACCGTTATCCTTTGCCTAGGATCGATGACCTGTTTGATCAATTGAGGGGAGCGACTTGCTTTTCCAAAATCGATCTCCGATCAGGTTATCATCAGCTAAGGATTCGAGATGAGGACATCGTCAAGACGGCTTTCCGAACTAGATATGGCCACTACGAGTTTGTAGTAATGCCGTTTGGACTGACCAATGCTCCAGCAGTATTCATGTGTCTCATGAACAAGATTTTTCAACCCTACTTAGACAAGTTTGTAGTGGTGTTCATTGACGACATCTTGATTTACTCTGCCAGCAAGGAGGAGCACGAAGAACATCTTAGGATGGCACTACAAATACTCCGGGATAACCAACTTTACGCTAAGGCCAGTAAATGCGAGTTTTGGCTTGAAGTGGTTAAGTTCTTGGGGCATGTAGTATCCAAGGATGGGATTGTTGTGGACAAAAGCAAGGTCGAAGCAGTGCTGAAATGGAAACAGCCGACCTCTGTGTTTGAGATCAGAAGTTTTCTAGGATTGGCTGGTTACTACCGAAGATTCATACCGGACTTCTCAATCTTAGCTAAGCCGATGACCAGGCTAACTCAGAAAGGAGTGAAGCTGGATTGGAATGAAGCTTGTGAGAAATCTTTCCAAGAGCTGAAGAAGAGACTGACCAGCGCACCGATTCTCATCATTCCTGAGCGTGGTATCGATTACACTGTCTACTGTGATGCGTCAAGAGATGGCTTAGGATGTGTGCTGATGCAGAATGGGAAGGTCGTAGCCTATGGATCTCGACAACTCCGACCGCACGAGAAGAATTACCCCACCCATGACTTAGAATTGGCTGCAGTAGTATTCGCTCTCAAGTCGTGGCGTTACTATCTGTGGGGGGAACAATTCGAAGTTTTTACCGACCACAAGAGTCTCAAGTACCTTTTCACTCAGAAGGAGTTGAATTTGAGGCAGCGTCGATGGATGGAGTATTTGGAAGACTACAAGTTTACTATGCAGTATCATCCCGGCAAGGCTAACGTGGTAGCTGACGCTCTTAGTCGAAAAGAAAGAGCACAGAAAGTCAAGACTGCCATCAAGGAATGGGAGATGGTTGATACTCTCAACGAGTTCAACTTGCGGCCATCATCAGAAAATGGGAACGTTTGATTGTACGCTCTAATTGCGGAGCCAGCACTTCATCAGGAAGTATTGCTAGCCCAAACCTTCGAGCAAACTTGTGAATTCGTCCGGCATCGAATCCGAGAAGGAAAGGCGGTGCCAGGATGGACTATCGAGGAGAATAACAGTCTGAAATTCAAGGGAAAAGTATTCGTGCCTAATGTTGGAACCCTTCGAGAAAACATACTCCGAGAAGCTCACCATTCGAACTTTGCAGTTCACCCTGGTGGTACAAAGATGTATCATGACCTGCGGAGAACGTACTGGTGGGAAGGAATGAAGAAGGATGTAGCACGATTCGTGTCTACCTGTTTGGTATGCCAGCAAGTCAAGGCCGAGCACCAGAAACCTGGAGGAGACCTTCAACCTTTGCCAATACCGACTTGGAAGTGGGAGCATATCTCAATGGACTTCGTCACTGGGTTACCAAAATCTGCCAAGTCCTATACTGCTATCTGGGTGGTTGTGGATCGACTCACCAAGTCTGCACACTTTCTGCCTGTCAAGATGACGGAAAATGTGGAACAACTAAGCATGTTGTACATTCGAGAAATCGTACGCCTTCATGGAGTACCGGTCTCAATAGTGTCTGACAGATACCCACGTTTTGTGTCACACTTTTGGAAAGGATTGCAGAAAGCTTTGGGAACGGACGTAAGGCTTAGCACAGCCTTTCACCCTCAAACAGACGGACAAACGGAGAGGACTATTCAAACCCTGGAGGATATGCTGAGGGCTTGCGCTTTGGATTTCTCTGGGAGCTCGGAGCAGCACTTGCCATTGGTGGAGTTCGCCTACAACAACAGCTATCAAGCAAGCATCGGAATGGCACCGTACGAAGCTCTATACGGACGACCCTGTCGATCGCCAGTCTGCTGGACGGATGCTGGAGAAACAGGATTGATCGGGCCCGACATAGTGCGAGTTACAATGGAGAAAGTCAAGACCATCAGACAAAGGATTCAGACTGCTCAAAGCCGACAGAAGAGTTATGCGGATAAAAGGAGCCGACCCTTGTCTTTTGCCGTGGGAGATCATGTGTTCCTGAAGATCAGACCAAAGAAAGGAGTCATCAGATTTGGAAAGAAAGGAAAACTGTCCCCGCACTACATTGGACCATTCGACATCGTGGAGAAGATTGAGAAAGTTGCTTATCGCTTGGCATTACCACCCCAGCTGGATCGAGTGCATAACGTATTTCATGTGTCCATGCTTCGCAAGTATCTAGCGTTACCCACTCACGTTATCAACTGGGAGGATATCTCTATCGAAGAAGATGCAACATATGAGGAAGAGCCAATAGAGATTCAAGACCGAAGCGAGAAGACTATCTGTAACAAGACAATCAAGTTAGTCCGAGTTTTATGGAAGCATCGTGGAGCTGGAGAGACTACTTGGGAAAAAGAAGAGACAATGCGAATGAATTACCCTCACCTGTTTGAATCCTAGCGTGCACCTAATTTCGAGGACGAAATTGTTTAAGGGGGATAGGTTGTAATAACTCTGAATTTTATGGAATAAAAAGTTATTTTTATTATTCGAGTTATTAATTTTAATTACTTGAATTACGTTAATTCTTGAATTTTGCCATAATTGCACTTTGGTCCCTCAAGTTTCAATTCTTGCACTTTGGTCCTACTTAGCAAGCCTAGTTAGCATCTAACCATCCGGTTAGAGTAACTAAACCGAAAAGTTACCTAGTCTTGGCAAAATGACCGTTTTG
>BPLS01026548.1:0-15433 GCA_019656275.1 Rhododendron kiyosumense
CAAGAAATATCATCCAAATTGATGTCCGAAATGGAGGTCCATAAATATTGCCATCTTCTCGATAATATAGAAGTTCGTATGGAGTCTTCGGTTGAAAGGAATTAAGGAGAGGATGTGATGGAAAACGTTGTCCGACAAGCTGCTGATTACATCCATTCCCTCACCACAGGTCACATCTTTGGACAACTTCTGATGTTTGGAAGAAGATAGTAGAACGAAATCATCCATTTTTCCTTTTCTCTTTCCAGTCACCACCTAATTACAAGAATATAGAGTCGTTAATGTCAAGAATGACTTCTTGAGATAGACTATCTATAGCACTCATGACAAATAGCAAATGAAACTTGTGAATATCAAAAAGTAGGGATGGGATCTATAAATTTTGCTCAAGTGGGGCCAATACGAGTGTGCCAACAAAAAAGAAGATTTTCCGTGAAAGAACTTCCTCATACAAAAGTTAAGAAGACAAAATCAATATATATACGTTTTCCTGCTGTTATATTGATCGTTCCATGCAGGTTTTGAGCTGGATAAAAATAGGATCTCATAAAACTTTGCTAAAGATTTGCATTCTCATGGTTCTTTTTAGTTAAAGTTTCAACTTACATACAAAATATTTTGATGGAGGGGCCCCATTGAAACTCTTCTAATGATATACGCTTTTAATCATGGACATTAGAAATGCAGAGGCCAAAATAAACCTTCGCTAGTCCAAAACTTTAACTCGAACAGACAAATACACTTGTCATATGCCCTATTTGGATAGATGGACATAAATGTAAAGGGAAAAGCAGAAGAAGGTCTACGTCATGTTGAACCCTGATGCAAGCAAACATAACACAGTGCTATTCGATCTTCGGGGTGTATTTGTCTATCCCATCCTATATAGGAAGTCTGGTCCTCGAAGCCCGTCCAACAGGAATAAATTTCTATGTTAGCTAATGGAGGCGGGCTTTCAGAAGCAAAGGGCAAAAAGTAAAAAACCACTAATGAGCTTGAGTTCAAGATCGGATCGGAAGAGAAAGAAAGGACCTTTGGTATAAGACAACCCAAATAGAGTCAATTTGGATCTCTATCTTTCAGCAGATAAGAAAGATGCCGAGCCTTCATCATATGCGTGTAAAGAGACTATCTCAAATATTGGTGTAATAGTGTTAAGTATTGATTTTGACATCGAATGTGGGTTTATCATATTCGATTTGAAAATGACTACTTCATAGAACAGATATACAATCCACCGTGTTTACAGATAGTAGTTACGCAAAACAAAAAAAAACAAAAAAATCAGTATCATAGATTCATATGTGGGACTTCTGAATCCGTGGCAATGCTCACACAGAGAATGGAACATCTAAACCTATTTCTGAGTAACTAAGATTTAACCTAAGAATAACCAAAGCAGAAGCATACGAAGCTAGAGAGAGAGAGAGAGAGAGAGAGAGAGAGAGAGAGAGAGAGAGGGCCTTACCTGGTAAAGTATGAATCGGTCCAGATATACAGAGGAGAGAACTCAGCTCGCTCATGAATGCCTCCCTATATTAACTTTGGGATAAGGAAGGGTAGAGGCTGGCCGATGATGGTGGTTGTGTTGATATGGTGGTGTGGCATGTGTGGTGTGGTGGTGGTGTACTGCTGCTGCTGCTGTGGTGGTGTCAATGGAGAAGATGAACAAAACAACAGCGTAAAAGAACCCATGAAGGGAGAATTGGTTTCGGGGCCGGTATGGAAGGGCAAGTATGGTAGTCCATGGATATTTGTTATATTGCATATAGCAAATTGTTATAAGATTTGTGAATTAGATTTAGAACATGTTACATATAGTAAATTTGTAGTTGCAAATAGTCGGTCCCTTTTTTCTGATATGTTGTTGCCCAACCGACAATGGTTGGGAATTCATTCTCACACTCCTATTTTATTCAAATGCAATCTTTTTTCTTTTGTTTTGTAGTAATTTGAAATTACACGATTACCCTTTTCATGTGTGAAGAGAAAAATGTATGAAGGTAACTTTACACTACCAGAACACCAGTTCCTCCTCAATTGTTCCAACTTTGATTCCTGTTGTTATTCCTAATTCTATATGAAGAAAAAAAATAGAGCACACTTAGTCTGAAAATCAACTTTCTAAGTCTTTCATTTTTTCTTTTTGTCCGAACGATAGACATTAACGAGAATTTTTTGACTCGTCTAGTCAAGACGAAACGAAAAATTAAAAAATTACGACTTTTACCTAAATATGTTTTGAAATATCCAAGACAAAGCATAAAAGGTTCATCCACAAAAGTTAGGCACAAAAATTGATGGTGTGATTTACTATGTAGAGAACAAAAGTAATTGAAGACATGTACTATGTAGAGAACAATTTTCTAATATGCTATACATAAAATCAGCTCAATCGAATATCGAAAAGTGCTTGATAAACAGATCTAATATTTAGTTCAAAATTCATAGTCCAAAATTGTGAACGAATTAATCAAGCACTTGTTTATATCCGATTAAGCTGATATTATTATTTTTTATTTATGAAAAAACCACTTTTAACAGAAGAATCGTTGGACTATAACAGAAAGGTAGCAGCATCATTTCTCTAGTAGCACTATCATTAGAAAGCGCTTTCATCTGTTGATTGTAATTATATACTTCATCAAAAGAGGAATACACAGACTAAACAACAACTGAACAAAGTAGCTGTAGTTCTTAAATAAAAAAACAACAGACGAACAAACAGTACATGTAGTAGGAATCACTTGAAAGAAAGCTTAAAAAACGATAACGACATGAAAATTACTTCTTGAAAGCTAAGAGCACACACATTAACAAGCAGTATAGTACAAGCACTAGAAACAGATTTAGTTTCTTCGCCCCTTCCTTTTCTGCATCGTCTGAGATTTCTTTCCACTTTCAAAGATCGCAACAAACCGTTCATGATACCTCGTGGTGAGCGTTTGCCCAATAACTAACCCAACTATCAGCCCAATCCCATATCCCATCATTATGACCTTCAAGTAGATACCCGTCGAAAACTCTAAACCATTGCCTTGCGAGCTGTGTGCTGGTGGTGGTGGGGGTGACGTTTCTGAATTCTTGCATAACCTCGTCAGGGGGACACCACACAATCCAATATTCCCACCATATGAACTTTTATCAAATGTATCGAATTGTTTACCTTGAGGTATGTGGCCAGTGAGACGGTTATGAGAAATGTTTAAGACTGAGAGGAAAGTTAGTTTGATTAGTTGTTGAGGGATCTCTCTTGAGAGGAGGTTTTGAGATAGGTCCAACGATTCTAGGTTTTGTCAGATTTGCCAAGGATGACGGAATGACGCCAATCAGGTTGTTTTTGGAAATGTTTAGCACTTGAACTCCATTGAGATTTCCAAGGGATTCTGGAATTTCACCGCTGAATTTATTGCTTGAAAGATCCATAACTACAAATACACTTTGGATCCCCGAATACAACAGAATTTTCCCTTTGGCAGATACTGTTATTGAATAAGTAAAATACCAACTGTAACCAATGTTTCCAAAACTTGTAAATTCGGGTTTCAACGCACGCATATATGTTGAATGCCTTTTCGTGACCACTTTTATTGCATTCCAGTTCTGAAAGTATTTTGATGGCAATAAACCAGAGAAATCATTGTGAGAGAGGTCAATGATCCGCAGCTTTGGAAACTTCAAACTGGTTTTAGGATTCTCAATTACACCATGGAATTTGTTAGATCAGAGTATAAGAACTTGTAACTCAGGGAGAGTTGCCAACCAAAAGGGAAAAGTGTCCTTGATCTGATTATCTCCTAGAACAAGAATTTCAAGCATTGTACAATTAGCCAATGAACATGGTACCCCCCATGCAATTGATTTTGACTCAAGTCAATCATCTTGATCCCCCTCATGAACATAGGAGGAACAGTACCATGAAAATTATTGCCACTCAAATTGAGCAGCAACAGAGAATCACTGTTAGAACTGGTCAAGTATTCAGGTATGGCCCCACTTAAGTAATTATCGGACAAGTCAAGCGCAAAAAGAAGCCTATTTTGGCAGAATGATGGTGGGATTTCTCCGGTTAGTAAATTCCCAGCGATCATATAAACAAGGACAGACGGTGGTGGAAGTAGGATTGATCCTCGCAGCCTGTTAAAGCTGAAATCTAGGAGTTGTAGTGATATCCATGGAATGGCATCTGGATGCTCCTCAAATCCGGTAAGAAAGTTTCCATAAAGCTCGATTTCACTCATTCTTTCTTTACTTGTGTTCCACAGCCAAGTTGGAATCTCGCCATGAATACTGTTATCAGCCAAACTAAGCGATTGTAATTCATCTTGAAACCTTAAGAAATCTGGGAACTTCTTCAAGTTGCATGACTCCAATCCTATACTAATGAATTTGGGTAGAGTAACATTGGTACTGTTTGTTGCGAGCACTGTCAATTTGTTTTCGTTCAATCGCAATACATAAGGTTTTGGAGATTTTGAAAAATATCTAGCTCAACTTTACCACTCAAGTTGTTTGAAGAAAGATCAAGGCTTTGAAGATGCTTGAGTAGAGAGATTGATCTAGGAAACATGCCAGAGAGTTGATTTTCTGAAAAGTCTAGATTGGTTAATTGGGTGAGGTTCAGAAGCCAAGATGGGATTTCACCAAGTAACTCATTGTTGCTAAGAACTAAGACGGATAGCTGGGTCAAGTTTGCAAGAGACTATGGTAATACATCATTTATTGTTGTACCAATAAGGTATAATGTAGTGAGTGTCGATAGCTTTCCAAAGAGAAAAGATAGGGACGTTCCTGCATCAAAAGCACCAGTGCTGAGTCCTAATTCAGTTAGTTTTGATAAGTTTGCGATTGATGAAGGAATTTGTCCCCAAAAATTGTTTCCCGAAACACTCAGAGACGTGAGCTGGGCTAGATTGCCAAGTGAGGGTGGAAGAGTCCCATACAAATTGCAGAAATCTAATTCTAACACAGTTAAGGAATGAGGATTCCTAATTGAAGTTGGAAGCACTTCGGAAAAACTTGTGTACGAAATGATCAACACCTCAAGCGGACTACCACGCGGAAATTCAGGAAGATAACCAATGAGGTTTTCATTGAGTACAAGGTCTAGATGCCGTAGGTTTGGTAGACGAAAAATGCCCATTGGGAATTCACCGTAAAGCAAACAATTTGCAAGATTAAGACATGTCAGAGAGGTCATATTCGATAAAGCACTTGGCACCATCGAAGATACGTTCACCACATTGAGGTCTAGTACTTTCAGGTTGGTTAGGTTTTGAACTAGGTCTTTCAAACTGGGTTTTTCAAGTTTCAAAAGATATTCAGTAGAAAGTGGGTCAAAGTGTCCAGACAAACAAAGGAAAGTCAATTGTGAAAGAGAGGAAATCTCTGAAGGGATCTGACCCGAAAAAAAAGAATTGTTGAGTTTGAGACTCCTTAGTCTTGAAAGATTTCCAATTCCGGTCGGAATTTGAGAATAATTGAAGTGATTGTCAGCAAGGTTCAACCTCCTAAGGTGAACAAGGCTGAAGAGGCTGCTGTTAGAGTTGATAGAACCGTAGAGAAAGCTGCTACTGAGGTCGAGACCAATCACACAACCGGTGTCACGGTCACACTCCACGCCATCCCACAAGCAGCAATCGCTAGCATTTGCATTGAACTTCCATGACTCAACCTTTGGATAAGCAGAAGGGTCACCAGAAGCAAACTTCTTGACGTTAAAGCTATGCTTATACTGGAGCAAGGCTGATCTCTCATCTTCATGGCATGGTGGCTGCGCAGAAGAGTATGAGTTAGTCAATACATTAATATTAAAACAACACGTAACCAGGAACATGTGAAGATGCAAAGCTGAATCCATCATGTATAAGTAGCTATCTTAAGAGTTACCAATCTTGGATGAGAAAGCTTATGCCTTCCTTGCGGTTTTATACACTACCAGTGCAGCCTCCTCGTGGTTTTAAAAAGGCAAAAGCTAACGGGTGCGATATCGCGCCCCTTAAGTGGGCCCAATCACCGAAATTTCTGACCTCTGCACAACTTCAAAAAATACAGAGTCGAAAGTATTGAACTTTTAACGCCAAATTACATAATTGACTTTTCCACTTTTCCACTCCCCTTCTATCCCCTAATCCAATTTGTGAGGACAACTCGTGGATTCGAGTCCCACCCACAGTTTGGGAACCAATTTTACACCAACGGCTACGCGGGGTCCACTCTGAGTTATATATGTACAAAAATTTTGAGGCGTGAAATAATTTTTTTTTTTTAAATTTTGCCATGTTCCGCTAAGCCTTCTTAAAAAAAACAAATACTTATTTGTAATTTTTAAGATGAAAAATAATGGGCTTACTGAAATAATTTTTTGTGCAATATGGATATTGTTTGATAGATTTCGATGAGATCTTTTGAACGATGTAAAATAATTTTAATTTTTTCATAAATACATTATTTTTAAGTTTGAAAATTACAAATAAATACTTTTTTTTTAAAAAAAGCTTGGTGGAATAGGGAGTGAGCCCGTGAAAAATCAGCTCAATCCTGTAATTTGTATGAAAAACGAGAAGATTGGTTCGAGCGCCTACACATATCAATTGAGCTGATTTTTCACAATGCTACTCAATTTTAAAAAAAAACTTTATTGAACGACTCCAATTTTTTCTGTGGGTTTCATATTGATAGTGGAAGTATTTTGATCTTCATGTTCTGTGATTAATCAAGATTTGTGACTTTGTGGTTGTGATTTACTTCTGGGCATTGAAAGATTGAGATTTGAGGGTTGAAAGTTTTTGTTAAATTCCATGGGAAATTATCTTTCTTTAGGAGAAGAGAAAGGAGTCACGTATGATACCGTTTGAAATTTTGAATAATTAAGGAAAATGATTTTGATATTTCACTTTTTTATGATGACACTCCAAAATTTATTTTTTAGTGTAAAGATTATATATAGCAAAATACACTAAAAAAAATTTTAGAATGACATCATAAAAAATTAGAGCGCTAAAATCATTTTTCATAAACTTCTATGTTTTTGGAAAAAAGCAATTGATGATTAGAGAGAATGAAGTGGATTTCTTGCAAAGGATTCCCATGGCTGCAATGGTAGGACAAGGAGAGAGAGGGCGGTCAAAGCAAAAAGAAAAATAAGAGGCTAAAATGATCATTTGCTAAAATGGGCCAGACTGGAAATGAAGTCTTCTCAAAATAAATAAAGTAGAAAAGGTTAAAGCATGACACGCGGCTGTGTCTTGTACTTTTATAGGGTGCATGTGTGCATCCGTTAGACGGACCGTTTTAAAAATGCTGAAAAAGCAGCTAACAATGGACTCCAATACCTTTTTAAAATCCGTTCGGCTAAATAAGCTAGCTGGCTTTTTTTTGTCCTTATTCAATTTTTTTTGTATTTGTTAGTTTTTCATCACTTTTTTTGAGAATTATTGCATCGTCATGACAAAAGGAATCTAAAAAGCAAAACATTACGATTGAAACCTAATTTTTTTTAATAAAGACAAAAATAAGCCAATTTTTGTCTTTATTCAAAAGAAATTGGATTACATTCAGAATTTTTTACTTTTTAAATTTCTCTCGTCATGACGATGCAATAATCCCAAAAAATTGACTAAAAACTAACAAATACAAAAAAAAATTTGAATAATGTCAACAAAAAAAAAAAGTCAATTGACTTATTTAGCCGAACGGGAGTCAAGTCCACCCACAGAACTTGTTGGATTAATGGTGTCACTTTTGTGAGAGAGGAGATTGTGTTGGACCCCTCCCTTGGTGTCTTTGGAGTTGCTCAAATTCCTTTCTTAAGTCAAGTCTGCCCACTAAGCTAGTGGGATTAAATAAAAAACAATATCTCGTCGCGCAAGTTGGTAGAGCACCAGGAAATTAAAGAAAAAGGAAATTTTGTCACACATGTGATACGGTCGTTAATAGTGTGATCGATGCTAAGCCCCAGATTTGAAAATCCTATGAGATATGATAACTGGAAGACTTGGTAGTCATCATTTTCGTGTGTATATATTTCGCGACTTCCACTTGACTAACAGGTCTTTAATTATGTAAAGAGTTGCAGTGCACTTCATGTAACAAATTAAAAGTTTGTTCTTTTCTGTGGATTTTAATGTTGTAATGGAAATTGCCTTGATTTTGTGTTAGCACATGGTGGAAAGTTCAACCAATTCCACCTATTTCCATGATGATGGTATTTTTTTATTGTAGCAGTGCATTGACCCGGTATTTACGCTTATAGAGCATTGGTCTACTCTCATGACCAAATAGATTGTAGAGCGTTCAATGAAGTTTATATTTCCTCTTATACTAACACTAGTGAATGTCTCTGCCTGAAGGCACGGCTCGAACATTCAGCACACAAAAGGTACGGCTCAAATATTCAGCACAAGCAAATAAACCCTTGATAAGCACATGCTGAACATATTTTTGCTATGAAATTTTAAAGTGCCAAATTATGTTATCTTAGTGCTAGTGTTCAACGAAAAGTCTCTGCCCAACAATTTCTTAAATAGTGCTATAAGTTTAAAATTTGTTGGATATTGGCATCTAGTATTGAATATTTTCTACCTGGAATTAAAATGGCCAGAAAGCTCCCTTAACAACTCTAACGGCCTGTTTGGCCGGGGGATTTGCCCCTGGATTTGCGACGCGGTAGGAGATGAAATCCGGCTTCTCCTGCTCTCCGGTCTTTGGAAGCAAAAAAACTCTCCCGAATTTCGCCCCTGATTTGGGGACTTCAGAGATCAGGGGTACCCCTGTAGTTGGTTATGTGGGCATGTGGAAAGACAACACTGCCCTTGCTTCTCTTCTTCCTCGCGTGTTTTGCTCCATTTTTCAGTCATCCAACAACCGAGAAAAAGAGAGAGAATACAGAAAAGAGAGGAGGAGGTCGCCCAATAATTTCTGGTGACTCCACTGTGGCAGTGCTGTCGATGTTCAGGCGATGATGGGTTTCTGCAAGTGGGTGCGTTCCGTTTTGGGCGGTTGGCCACCCGGTTGGCCGGTGTGGAGTCCAATTTTTTTTTTTGTGTGAAGTCAAGAGGGAAGTATCCGGTCACTTTAAAAGATAAATAATATTTTTTTCGACTTTGTCTACTGGGGAATAAATAATCTTGTTCTAATAATTTTTTGAAATTATTTTATGCTCAAATTAATCATAATTATTAATTTTTTCTAATTAATATGAAATAAACTAATATTGAGCATTGAAAAATCAAAGGGGGGCAATTCAGTCATTTGACACCTAAACCCATCATATCTACCTTTCATATTCCCCTTCTTAAAAAACTATTCAAACATTGGATTACAAATCTACCCTTCTTATGAGTTGAGTCCATCTTTCTTACGTATTATCCCTCATTGATCTACATCCACTCTCAAATCCACCCTCCTTCTATATCTACCCAAAAACAATCATCCATTCAAACTTGCCGTAGAGATGTTATGGCAACAAAGAGCATAATGCATGTAATAGCAAAATTAGGGTAATGCCTTTCATTCAAGAAAACTGGGGATTCCTTTCAATAAGTAAAAAAGAAAAAGAAAAGGGCAAGAAAGAAAGTAGTTAATTTGTCATATCACCTAAATTGCACATTTTGTATCAAAGAATTTTTAATTGTTGTGGTCCGAGACATTATACTTCCGTAGCCTCCCCGTTCGTGCTTTGCCTAATTCAAAGAAACACAAACATTATCTTAGCATAACCAGTTAGACCAATGTCAATGCATTGAATTTGCTTCTTTGTACATTAGTTGCTCTGTTTAGTGTCCTCTCCCGTTTTTCACCTTGGCATGGCATTTTCAACAATAGGGATGTGGATTTATAGCAGCACCCATTGCTTACCATTAGTACAAACCCCAATCGTCAAAAAATGCTTAACCTGCACGATATAAAAATTAAAAAAAAAGAATATTAGAATCAAATCTTCACTCTTAACTGTGATCATGCATTGGGTGAATGAACAAAAAGTATTTATCTAAAGCAAATGAGATGACAGAACAAACAATAGAAAATCGTACGGCGGCCCAGACCATATTTGTTAAGAAAAAAAGAGCGAAAATCAACACTTTAGCTTCTCCTTCCTTGTTTCCTATAAGAAATAAAATTTGAAAATCACTTATTGTTCGTCTAGTTTGAAATCTTCATGCAACTTGTTCAAGAACTTTCATAACTTGATTGATAGTCAAGTTCTTCATTCTTGCAAAGAGTAAATGAAGACTTACATTTATTGTGCCCAAGCGTGTTCCCAGAGAAAAAAAACAAAATGTGAAGATCATTATGAATATTGTGGCCTATTGGAGGGAACGAAAATACATATCAGATTGTATCATGAATTGAAACTGAGTATCAAAGTTCTATTTTGGTAGAGAATTTAGAATGATAGATACATGATAGGAAAGTATATGAAAACAGTAGGAGAAAAGAATTATAAATTTACAATGAAACCTCATTTTAGAGGCAGCCCAAATTTCGGAGAAGGTTGACGGATTGGATCTAGAATATCAATCAATTATTTCCTTCTTAAAATTTGATATATTAGGTAAGGTCATGTTACATGAGGTTTACTTCTACCATAAATATAAGAATTCAGTTACGTTCAAATGAACAGGATCTTCATGGACATGATTTTTGTATTCTTTTCCATGTTGGAAAAATTTATCCCTCAAATTAAGGGTTTGTTACCCTTGATTTCGGAAAATTAGAGGTGTGATAAATATTTGTACAATCATTTTCAAATATGTCGCTGGCTATACTGCCCGTAGATCTCAGCCGTTTAAAAAATGTGTACCAATGTAATAATGGTCGAAAATATATGGATTCAAAAACTATGGAAAATTAAGTGAAGAAGTCAACTATGGAAAATTTAAAGGCACAGGCATAATTGGGTTGCTATTCCATTTTAGTTTAATAGTATAACTATGCACTGGTATGATGGTTTGTAGATCAGTTGAATAACAATTAAATTATAAATAAATCATTGAGAAGCAAACAACTAAACAAATATTGTAAAAAAAAGTGCATTCATATGGAATAAAACCTTCTGCTTTGCGTAGAATACCTCATTGATTGCCGCCATTCGAATCACCCAATGCTCCTCACCTACCAAACCCGGGCCCTTTACAATGAACCGCCAGAACAGAGTTATGCGACACCGACACCAAAAAGATGAGTCCTCCCCTCACAATCTCCTACCTCTTCAAACTTTATCGATCACCATTTTGTCTTGTCTTTTCTCCTTCGTCTACAACCATCATCAACTGGCTGCCACACAAAATAGGTTTCAAATTAGTTTCCAATTGCCAAAAGCATATAAAAATATAAAAATCTGGGATTCAAGTAAGTACCGTTGCTTCAAGCCAATAGGAGCACAAAATAGGACCCGGTGGGGCTACGGCGCAGGGGAAGGAAGAAAGCCTCGGGACGGGACGACGGCGGACTCAGTGATTAAAACCCTGTTGTTGAACCCCAAGCCTATGGCAAGCAAAGTTGAGGACGCCTCATAGGAGGAGTGGCAAGGACGGCTGATTGTGAAACCGACGTCAATGGGATCTATGGAGCTTCCACCGTGTGTAAATAAAAACAGCAAGTTTAGGGAGACGGAGTTAATCAGCGAGTTTAGGGCTTGTCAAAGGCAGAGGAGGAGAGGATGGTGAGAAGAGGACCGAATAAGGTTTGCATCGGAGATCGAGATTGCGAGTGACCATTTAACAAACAACAAATCAAATAAAATCTATATACGTTCTTACACGTAAATAGGTAGGTTGCTGTGTAATTTTTTTTTATCATTATTACCTTTATAGATAATGAATCTCGACCAAGTTACTTTGTTCAAAATTAAGGAAGGTTTCCTTTCATCCTTCATCCTTCATCCTTTCCATCCTTTCTAAATATATCGTTAGCCCTTCTACCTCGTAGATCTCAGCCGTTGAAAAAATGTGTACCGATCCAATAGTCCAAAATATAGGAGGGAATTTAGGGGATTCAAAAACTTCCCTGTCATATATATATACTAGCGAATGCCCGTGCCTGATGGCACGGTTCAAAATCGGTATTCAATTCATATCAAAATTTGAAGGCTGAGGCCCCATTCGCAAAATTCTGACTACACAAAAAACAATAGCTCAAGTATATCCACCAGTTAACTTGAAACAACACATAAACAAACTACTAAACTAATAGTTGTAGCGCCCGTACCCGAAGGAACTTATTGCCATCCATTTAAATTTACAGCCAATTCGACCACAATACATACTACAATACATAACTGGCAAAACCCAACTGTAAATCATATTGAACAGCTTGAGCACAATCAGTAAATGCAAATCATTACGTGCTCACATATGCAATCTCTCAACCTCAGTCCAACAATTTCAACTCTACGAAAAATAAAGAAACGCGTCCTTCATCTATATCTATAAACAAAAGAAAGTCAATATTGTTAGTAGAGTAAAAAGCGTAGTTTAGATGTCTTACCATTTGGTGGTTCAATTTGCATGTTTTGCTCCTCAACTGGGTCAATTTGCATATTAATTTCATTCACATTATTCATCCTACAAATGGGACACCAAAAAAACAAAGATGGGTCACTACGTTAGTAAAAAAAATAAAGATTGACATAACTGTGTTCCTCCTTCTAAGTAAAAAATTTATGATCAAAAGTTTTTAAAACTACGTTGATAAAAGGAATATGGATGCCTTTAACTTGCGCACACCAATTTGCTAGTATTTCAGTATGTAGTCTATATGAACCTTAAAACATAAATGCAAAATGAAGAATCGAAAATGCAAAAAAGCCAAGGCCTTATTATTCCTAAATAACTATCGTGATTTAAAAAATAAACTGATTTATTTTTCCTTAAAAACAGTTTGTTATTTAAAAAAAAAAGATTCAAACATTTTTCTCTTTTCTCTTATTTCTACGTGTGAAGACGCCCCATAAAGAATAGATTCAAACCCACCCTATCCTTGAACAAAAAATATGGATGGTGGGAGGATCAAAAAAATTGTTAGATAGGAACTCCAAATGGAGGAAAATTTGAACCAAAAGAAAATGGGTAACATAGAATGACCCCAAATCTATTTTCTGAATTATAAAAATGGAGATAGAGAGAACATCATGGTTGGGTGTAAACCAAAAGAAAATAATTTCTATATTAAATTAAAACAATGGAGTCACTCACCTCAATTCGTGTAGTCTTGGAAGCAGAGTTTGGTGATTTTAGGTGGTACGGTTGTGTTGCAGCTGAGGTTGAGAGAGGGAGGATGGGGGAGGAGAGTGGGAATTGAGTAAAGAGAACTGGAAAGAAAAAGTGTAGGGAGAGAGAGAGAGAAATTTCCCTTACACAATTTGTATTTCCATTATAGCACCGACCCAATCAACGGCAATTTCGGAAATTAAGGTTGATGATTGACATAATTGAATAATCAATATTGATAATACTTGAATTGTAATCCTGGTTTCGATTGTAATCAACAGCAATTTCATTTCGATTGTAATCAACGGCTTTTTTATTACAGTAAAGTCTTTGTAGTCCATAACTGAATAATGTCCATCCAATCATGACCAAAAATTCAGTGATTTCGGAAATCATTACCAAAATTATTCTCGTAAATCAGTCATTATAATCAATTTGGTAAATGTGGGAACATTAATTTCCGAAGTTAAAGGGAACCATCCAGAGAGAGAGAGAGAGAGAGAGAGAGAGAGAGAAAGAGAGAGAGAATTAGGCACGGGTGTGAGAAAAAAATACCCAATGTTGTAAGAAAAAAAAAAAAACTAATCTCTCACACTCACATTTTTTCTTCCAATTTTCGGGAAAAGAAATCCAATATGAGTAAAAATAGTTCAAGAAAAAAATCGAAGTTGCAAGAGAACTGAAAAAAATTGTTTAAGAATCTCCCAATTTTTGGCAAACGAAATCCAATATGAGTAAAAATTGTTCAAGAAAAAAAATCGAACTTACGTGAGAACTGAAAAAAATCCTTCGATGTTTGAATCCATTGCAATGTTCAGGAAATCGAACTTTCCTCACTATCAGTAATGGTCGTTCGTGGAAAATGTATGCTTGTGACAAACAAACCATAAAAAAGGTGGGCCTTCTAAATAGAAGGTATAATCAAAATTGAAAGCTTTGAAGTAGCAAAGATTCCAAATTTTCGGCTGAGAAGGTACAGTATTACAGAAGGTATAAGATAGTATGAAGAATAAAATCTAATAATAAACAAACATTTGATCTTTTTGCCGATTAAAAACAAAACATTTGAAAACCACCCTAATTTTCGGCCAGCTGATTGGACTGATTTCTAAATATACCATTCAATTCTCCTGTGATTTCGGGTATACTTTCCAAATATACCGTTCCAAATACACACAACCAATTTCAGCCGAAATTGTGGCCTTTCCGGAGTAATATTTTTTCCCAAATTTATCCCTCGGTTTTCTACACTGTAATCTCAGCCGTCGAAAAAATGTGTACCGATCCTAGGGTCCAAAATATAGGAGGATATTTAGGGATTCAAAAACCACCATGTCATATTATATATATATATTATTTTTTTTGGGGGGGGGGGGTGGGTGTAAAATTGTCATGTTACACTTGTCAGTATGTAGGTAGATATGGACTTCAGTGCATTAGCGAACATAATTATATCTAATGGGAACCAGTTAGAAAAACTTGAAACAATCACCCACAAAAACGCTCGTCACTCGAACTTTTAACGAAACGGTCAACACACGGTGAAAGACTTCTACGAAAGAGCCAAACATGGTGGTCTGGATCATTTTAAGTCATGATGTCTATGTTTTGAAGAAAAAAATGGTTCAGATCACATCACACCATTCAAGATACATAAAAAGAGGGAAGAAAATTTGAGTAAAAAGTAGTAGTAGTAGTTCATACTATTTCTTTCGGGTAAAGAATTTTTCTTTTTTTTTTGGTGAAGGTAGTTCATACTTCTTATACAAACCTCGAGCAGAATTCACACTTAAAAAACCGAATTGTAAAGATTGGATATCCAAGAACTTATATGCTCAATGCCATAAAATTAGCCGGCTTGGATATTGAAGGTGACTCGATGCTTCACTCACGTATCAGTGTGCAATACTTTATGAGTGCCTTAGTCCAATCTATAGCTTGCCTCCTTAGAGGCTGATAAAAAACAACTTGAGTCCAAAATACAAAATTCTAAAAAAGTCAAGCATTCAACAGCAAATTTGAAGAAATCGTCAGCTAATTTGAAGAAATCGTCCAAAATTCCAAAAAAGTCAAGTATTCAACAGCTTATTTTGAAGAAATCGTTCAAATTCTAAAAAGTCAAGTGTTCAAAGCTTGGTGTATTGGATGTTTGTTTATTTGCTGGCCTTCCAAGTAGTCTCAAGAAGACCAGTCACATCCGTGCTCTTCTTTCTATACTTTAT
>BPLS01026548.1:15833-28492 GCA_019656275.1 Rhododendron kiyosumense
TTTACTTAGCAAGAGGAATACGGAGACTAAATAACAGAGTAGCTGTAATTCTTAAATAAACAACCGTCCGATGTTGTAGGTATCACTTGAAAGAAAACTTGAAAATGACAAACGACATGAAAATTACTTCTTGAAAACTAATAACACACACGGACAAACAGTATAGTACAAGCACTGATAATATATTTAGTTTCTTCGCCCCTGCCTTTTCGGCCTCTTTGGAGTTTTCTTTGCCCTTTCAAAGATCACAACAAACCGGTCATGGTACCTCGTGGTGAGCATGTGCCCAATAACCAACCCAACTATCAGCCCACTCCCATATCCCACTATTATGACCATCCAGTAGATACCCGTCGAAAACTCTAAACCATCACCTTGCGAGCTGCGTGCTGGTGGTGGTGGAGGTGATGTTTCTGAATTCCCGCATAACATCGTCAAGGGGACACCACACAATCCCATAATCCCACCGTATGAACTATTGTCAAATGTATCAAATTGTTTACCTCAAGGTATGCGGCCAATGAGACGGTTATGAGAAAGGTCTAGGACTGAGAGGAAAGTGAGTTTGGTTAGCTGCTGAGGGATCTCTCCTGAGAGCAAGTTTCGAGATAGGTCCAACGATTCCAGGTTCGTCAAATTTGCCATGGATGACGGGATGATGCCAGTTAGGTTGTTTTCGGAAATGTTTAGTGCTTGAAGTCCATAGAGACTTCCAAGGGATTCTGGAATTTCGCCACTGAATTTGTTGTGCGAAAGATCAATAGCTACAAATACACTTTGGATCCTCTCATACAGCCTTTTTGTCCCTTTGCTAGATATTGTTATTGAATAGGATAAACGCTTTCCATAATATATTGGTACGTTCCATCTATATTGTGGTATCGCATCCATGCCCATATACGTTGAACTCCCTTTCGCGACCACTTTCATTTCATTCCAGTTTTGGAAGTACTCTGATGGCAATGTACCAGAGAAATCATTGTGAGAGAGGTCAATGATTCGCAGTTTCGAAAACTTCAAATTGGTTTTAGGATTCTCAATGGCACCATGGAATCTGTTAGATCGGAGAACAAGAACTTGTAACTCAGGAAGAGCTCCCAACCAAAAGGGAAAAGTGTCCTCTATCTGGTTATCTCCCATAACAAGAATTTCAAGCATTGTACAATTAGCCAATGAATATGGTATCCCCCCGTGCAAGTGATTTTGACTCAAGTCAATCAACTTGATCCCCCTCGTAGACATCTGGGGAACAGTACCTTGAAAATTGTTGTTGCTCAAATTGAGTAGCATCAGAGAATCACTACTAGTACTGGCCAAGCATTGAGGAATGGCCCCACTTAAGTTATTATCAGACAAGTCAAGCACAAAAAGAGCACTATTTTGGCATAATAATGGGGGGATTTCTCCGGTTAGTAAATTACCGGCGACACTGTAAAGAAGGATAGACGGCAATGGAAGTGGGAGTGGACCTTGCAGCCTGTTAAAGCTGAAATCAATGAATTGTGGTGATATCCATGGAATGGCATTTGAATGCTACTCAAATCCTATAAGAAAGTTTCCATGAAGGTCGATATTTCTCATTGTTTCTTTACTTGTGTTCCACACCCTAGTTGGTATTTGGCCATGAATACCATTATTAGCCAAATTAAGGGCTTCTAATTCATCCTGGAACCGCAAGAATTTAGGAAACTCCTTCAAGTTGCATGATGCCATTCCTAAACTATTGAACTTTGGTAGAGTAGCATTGGTACTGTTTGTTTCGAGTACCGTCAATTTGTTTCCGGACAGATCCAGGTTTTTGAGATTTTGAAAGATATCTAGCTCGACTTTACCACCCAAGCTGTTTGAAGAAAGATCAAGCAATTCAAAATGCTCGAGTCGAGAGATTGAGCTCGGAAACATGCCCGATAGCCGATTTCCTTTCATCCTTCATTCTTTCCATCCTTTCTAAATATATTGTTAGCCCTTCTACCTCGTAGATCTCAGCCGTTGAAAAAATGTGTACCGATCCAAGAGTCCAAAACATAGGAGGGAATTTAGGGGATCTATATATAGATATCATATTATATAGATGTGTCAAAAAATTTGTTATTGTGTTCATTAGGATAAAAGCAGATCCCACAAATGTTTTAGCAAGATATTACAACGAGTTTTTCAACAAGCCTTGGAGCAATAATGACCAAGCTCTATATTGCTCCAAATCTTTATAATTTATATTAATGAAAAATTTTGTAATTTAATTCATCTTTTCTTTAATTTTTTGTACTCTAGCTTTATATGGGGGAGATGCTTATGGGTATGATATTGGAGATAGGTTTTTCGGCTTTTTACTCAAATTTTGAAGTATGAGTAATAAAATGGGTTGGATTGAAGATGGTCTAATGCTCCAAATCTCTATATTGAGGGGAGATTTGGTCTCCAAATTTACCTTTTTCTCTTTATATATAAAAATTCTAATACCACTCATGTCCTTTGTACTTTTTGTTCTATCTTTGAATAACAAGTACTACTCTCTCCGTCCCTTTTTAAGTGTCCTGTTTCGTAACTCTAACTTATTAAATAGACATCATCATTATACCTTTCATATCAACTTTTTCCTCCACTTACCCGTCATCATTACACTTTTACTCACTAATTTTTTAAAATAGAATATACTTTTAGGGACAAAAAAGACAATACACGAATTTTTACCCACTAACTTTACAAAATGGACACTTATTAAGAGACAGTCCAAAATGGAATACTAGACTCTAAATAAGGGACGGAGGGAGTATAACTTTTACTCCATAACTTTATTTCTCTATAAAATTTATATCATTGACAAGATATGGACTATACCTTTCACCCAAAATACACGTTTAGTTAAAGTCTTAGAAAAAAAAATTAGAATTTTGTTAAATTTAATGTGAATGATGAGTTGTTAAATTTTAGAGAAAAAGTGAACGACAATTAAACTGTTTAGAGAGAGAAGTGAATTTTTGCAATATAAAGATGAATATAGAGAAGTATGGTTAGAGTTGCAATGAATAGTCTCACTTTCTATAACCACTTTTTGAATTAAAAAATCATTTTTTCGATCTCTATTTTAGACACTTGAGTTGGAGTTGCTCTCCCAAGAAGCTCTAGGAACTCTGAACGGTCGTTTGTACACTGAAATAGATTTATAGTTCATCGATGCCAATATTGGTATGTTTGGAGCGATGAAAGAAATAACCGATAAGGCCTTTTATTCTCTTTTTTTTCACACAAAAAAGAACTAAGAAAAACTCATGGGAACCATTCGAGCCAACAACATCAAAAGTATTACCCGGCAACTCTATGTATCAGTGCTAGAGACGTCAGTAGTCTCAAATCCGTCTCTTCCCCCACTCTTTATTGGCTCTTTTCGTACATGGGTTTAGTTAAGAGTGTGTTATCTTTGAACAGTAAATTCTACTAATAACTCTCTCAAATAAATTTCATTTGGTTTAATTTTCAAAAAGAACTGGGCATTTACTTCTTAAGCTTGGAGCTTGAATTTGTGAAGCGGGGACCACTTAATGTTTGATAATTATATCGCCAAACTTGGCACACATGCTAATACACCTCAAGCATTGGGACGCCTAAAATCATCTTCATTTGCTAGCTCCTAATACACACCATCAAAACAATAAAAACTCATTGGAGATGCTCTTATGCGACTCAGGTATGCAGTGTTGATAAAAGGATCTAACTATTGAAGTTTGGATACATATTCAATTCATTAAGAAATTGAATTTAAACATTTTTCGAAGCTCAAAGGCTTCGAATCAATCTTAAGAGGTTGGCCGAGTGATCAAAGTCCGAGACTTAGAACTTAGAAGCTTGCTTTCTCCCATCGTATGGTAAACCTCCACGTAGACTTACCATCCACGTTGACGGGGCCTGGAAGGATGGAAGCACTTGGAGTGGTTTGGGTTTCACTATCAGCCTTTCACATGGTTCCGTGGTCCAACGAGAAGCAATCTTGTTCTACAACTCTAAACAGAGCTCTTAGCTATTCTGCAAGCAATTAAACGGTCTCTAAAACTCAAGTTCACTACATTAGCACGGAAGCATCTTATATTTCGGTTCGAAAATTGCACATCGATCGTTTCATTGGAGATTACCATTTAGGAACGGAGAACGGAGGGGGAATAACTCAATAACACAACTTTTTGAGCCTCTGGGAAGCTTGTTCAATAGACGGCTGTGCTTTTCCTGATCTGCTGAGTAACAATGCAACACCAACCTTTCCAAAACTAATGCATTTTTTAACAAAAACCTTATAAACCAAATCTCATCAGGATCCTCATCAAAATGTGCAATACGAACAGTTTTGAGGGAAGACGTGAAACAAGAAGGTACTCTTTCCGATGTATAACCCTCCACGTTGTCAAAGTCGAAGCCCTAAAAGAATTAGACGAAACCAATATAATCAGTGTCAATGAGTATCCAACAAAAAACATGACAAGATAAGAATGAATTGCCTCCAGTCCATGTACCGGCCGGATTGGGCTGTGTTGCCCACGTTGAAAAATTGGATGACAAATATGCTTTTGGTGTTCGGCCTTCAAAATTTTCTCAGGCAAATGTGACTAATAAAATCACGAGGCTGTCATTACAGGATCAAACTGAGTTTTTTTCCCCCCATAAATGCAGATGATGAAAAAGAAACCTTTGGGGGGTCTCACGGGTTCGGACAACAAGGTTCAATCTACCAAGTGGACCGGAGACAAACTAATTCCTCCAGAGACGTACCTTCTCAAAATTAAGAATCTCTAGCTTCGGTGTTTTTTCCAGCAGGACCATGAGAATTCCAAATAAAAGACCATAAAATTCGAAATTCAGCTCCAAATGGATCATGTTGTAAAATGTAGGAAGACGGTCCAAGAGATTTTCAACCAGCGAGAGGCGCTTGGCACAAAAAAAACCCAACAAATTAGTACTGTGAAGGTCTAATTTCTGGGCGAGCCATGAACATAATCAAGGTACAGTTAACAACTCCAGCTTTTCATATAGACAATGCAAATTAAATAAGCTAGCATACCTCGAGCATATCAGTTGTAATCGACAATCTCTTAACATTGACAACCCCATAAAGTAACCCGAGCACTAGAGGGGTTACTTCTTCTGGGGAATAAATGTTTTGAAAACCAATAGATGCATCAACTAACAAAGATAGGTCATATAGACGGAAGTCAACTACCGGGGAACTAATGCAACGGAGATGAATAAGATTTGCTGCATAAATTTTGGTCACACAACTGAAGAAATCCCGAGTCGACATAGATGAATTCTCAATATTCAATCTCCTCAGTGTGGGAATACAAATCATTATAGTCTTCAGATTCTTCCATCCACATTTCACCAAAGCCAACTCCTGAAGCACTGGGCAACTGGAGAAAAGATGTTGTGTGGAGTCATCATCTGAAAATGTAACATATGAAAGTTCCAAGGTCTTAAGGTTTGAGAAGTGAGTCAGACTTGGAACTTTCAAAGACCACTTCATAAATAATTTCAATGTCACAAGAGATTGGCAAGTGAAAAGGTGGCAAGGCAATACAGGCTGTGCTTTCCAATTTAGAGACAGATTAAGCTCTTCAATGTTGTGCCTCATCGAAGCAGAGATCCATGAATTAACACGAGAAGAATTCACAGGCTCCAACGATTTTACAGTAAGACTTTTAATATCTGACGCATCGTGAAAGTGAAAAACTCTGTCTACAAAATCCAAGAGACTCCTATCTTCCTTTTTGCCAGTCCAAGGAAACATATCATCAGTCAAATCAATGTCAGAAATAGAGGTCCACAAATATTCCCATTTAGTAGATAATATGGAAGTTCTTATGGCGTCTTTGGTAGAGAGGAAGGAGAGGATATGATGGAGAACATTTCCAGGCAAGCTGCTGATTATATCATTGCCCTCACCGACATTTTGTTCTTGTGAAAGCTCTATGTGTTCAGAAGAGTGTGGATGAACGCTATCATCCCTCTGTCGCTTTCTCTCTCCCATTTGCCGCCTAAAGAAAGGGATTAGGGATCTAAATGTCATTGATCAAGAGACAGGAAAATTTACAGGATTCATAACAAATAGCAGATCAAACTAGTGAAATAAATGGAAGCTTAGACCGTTCTGAGGAAAAATACCACCATCAGAAGATTTTGTAAATACAGGTACAATGTGTACCAAGTATAAATGGTACGATTGACAACCATAGAAATAACTTACAGAGATACTGATGGTTAACATTTAATATTTATACATGAAAATTGATATGCAAAATGGCTTGCTTGAAGAAGTTACTCTTCACCCAAAAAAAACATACAAATACTCGGCGTTATATATACAGCTATATATATACACTGATTCAACCGAAGTGAGAGAGCAGGAACATGAAAGACATAAAATAATCAAACTGACGAAATCTATCCGGAGCTTAATTGAAAGCACGACCATCAAAATTCACCGTATAAACGGAATTTCAAAAAAACAAATCTATGTTATTGTCTACTATTATCATTGGCTAAGAGTGTCCACAATGGCATAACCAAAAGTGCTAAGTTTTTAAAGTTAGCAATATTTGTACAAAATCTGGCTCATAATGCTATCATCAAACTTAGCAACCTCCTTAGAAATAATCAAATTTTAGATTTTGGATAACCAAAACTAACAACATTTTGTCAATAACTAAATTTAATTAACCTTACATTCTCAATTAAATACACACATGATTACAAAAAAAAAAACGTTATATCTCTTCCCTTTTCCCTTCTCTTTCTTTTTCTTCTTATTTTATTTTTCAACGATGTTTTCAAAAAAAAATACTTAAAATTGTATTTTTTTAAAACTGTTTGCCCCCCAGAAAATATTTTTTAACTGTTTTTCAAAATAAAAAATTTTGTTCTTTTTTCGAAAAATTGTTTTGTAGAAGAATTTTTTTTCTCACAACCTTTTCTTATATAAAAATTAATTTTTTCAAAAACCGTAGTTACACAGAAACTATTTTTCTAAAAAAATTTCAAAAAAGTTTAAAAATTATTTTCTATTTCTAATAAATAGTTTTTATTAGTCTCAAAATTTATTTTTAGAAAAAACTATTTCTATGTTCACAGTTATTAATTTTTTTATAATTTAAAAATGTGATGTGACAACTTTTGGTTATTCAATTTTGATTATGCTATTATGACATCTACATTGCTAATCTTAATAATTTCTTAACTGGATAATCAAAAGCTGATATGGCAACTTTTGATTATTCATTTTTTATTATAGCATTGTGGATACTCTAAGGCCATCCATTGTGGTATAATCAAAAGCCAATTATTTTTAAAGTTAACAATGTTAGAGCAAAAGATAGCTCACAATAGTATAATCAAACTTAATAACATCCTTAGAAATAATCAAATTTTAGGCTTTGAATAACCAAAACTAGCAACATTTTTCAATAATAAAAATTTGTGGACTCCACACCACATAAGTAAACTAGTTCCAAAATCTGTATACACGAGTGTTTCAATTGGTATTTTTTTTCTCTCCTTCACCTACTCTATGTCTTCTTCACTTCACCCACAAATTATTTCTCTTTCTTTTCCTCAAAAAGTGAAGCTCATATCTCTCGATCATCTACAATTCAACTCATCATCGCCGGATTAAGGTATTTCACTATTCTTTTCCGTTTCTATTTTTTCTCCCAAAAAAAAATTCATAATTAGAGAGAAGAAAGACACTGATTTTCCTCCAAAATTAAGAGAGGGAATCGATCAATATATTTTTGCCAAAAAAACGTAAATGAAGGGAAATGAATGGCAGGAAATAGAGGGGGAGAGGGAGTGAAATTGTAGTGGACCCTTATTTTGGTTATGGACTAGAAGTGACGATTGTGAAACTCAATATTGTTAAGTTTAACAACCTCTTAAGTGAATAATCAAAAGCTAATGTGTCAACTTTTGGTTATCCGTTTTTGATTATATCACTGTGGATAGCCTAAGACCATCCATAGTGGTATAATCAAAAACCAATTGTTTTTAAAGTTAACAATGTTAGAGCAAAAGATGACTCACAATGGTATAATCAAACTTAACAACATCCTTAGAAATAATCAAATTTTAGACTTTGGATAACCAAAAGTAGCAATTTTTTTCAATAATCAAAATTTGTGGACTCTACACCACATAAGTAAACTAGTTCCAAAATCTGTATACGCGCGTGTTTCAATTGGTATTTTTTTCTCTCATTCACCTACTCTATATCTTCTTCACTTTACCCACAAATTATTTCTCTTTCTTTTCCTCAAAAAGTGAAGCTCATATCTCTCATTTACAATTCAACTCATCATCGCCGGATTAATGTATTTTACTATTCTTTTCCGTTTCTATTTTTTCTCCCAAAAAAAATTCATAATGAGAGGGAAGAAAGATACTGATTTTCCCCCAAAATTAAGAGAAGGAATCAATCAATATATTTTTGCCAAAAAAACGTAAATGAAGGGAAATGAATGGCAGGGAACAGAGGGGGAAAGAGAGTGAAATTTTAGTGGACCTTTATTTTGGTTATGGACTAGAAGTGACGATTGTGAAGCTCAACGTTATTAAACTTAACAACCTCTTAAGTGAATAGTCAAAAGCTAATGTGTCAATTTTTGGTTATTCTTTTTCGATTATACCACTGTGGATGGCCTAAGACGATCTTGCTAAAAAATAAGGGAATGGAAAATCTTACCTTTGAAACCCCAAAAACGGTGAGAGTTGTTAATTCGAAGCTCGTCTTTCTGAGCTGCGAAAGAACAGATTTTTAGCGTTCCCCAAACGCTCTAATCGGTAGAGAGAGAGAGAGAGAGAGAGAGAGAGAGAGAGAGAGAGATGGAAGGTCCACTCTCTGCTAGTTTATGCACGAATTATTCGGTGGAGTGGTGGACTAATAAATGGTATCCAAGATTCCCAATACTAATAGAAAATGCCCACTTGTGTAAATTTTGACATTTAAGGCCGCCGCACCTTGACTTCAGCTTAAAACCGATTTTACTTCTGAGCCAAATTCGTACTGGTTAATTGTGATCCCTGCTATTGGAGAAGAGAGATGCTACATACACTACATAGTTATATTACATATTATATGGGATTCATTTCGGGTCTCATAAAAATTCAGGAAAAATATCTATAAATTCTAAAATATTGTTTCATGGGGTCCTGTAAAAAATCAACTCCAATGGATATCAGTAAGTATTACTTCTTGATTCATAGGGATAAAATTCTTCATTTGCGCAGTTTCGTCGCTACAAATCTAGAAATGATACTTATCAATATCCGTTATAGCTGATTTTTTACAGGACCCCATAAAACAATAGTTTAAAATTTATCAGTATTTTTCTGAATTTTTATGAGACCCGAAATGAGTCCCATATAATATGTAGTGTAACTATGTAGTGTATATAGCATCTCTCATTGGACAAACATCAAGAAACATGTAGGTGCCATTCGAAAACATCATAAATTGGCCAAAACACTTGAGTTATCAAGAAAAATTCATTTCAAATTTGAATAAGCTACTACTTTGTTCAGCTTTTGAAAAGAAAAGAAAATTCAAATTTATCTAAATTTACTCGTGACAAAATCGACTGAATCTCGTTAGAAATCAAGTCAGACCTATAAAATAGTTAAGTGTGAAATTTTTGTTGAATCTCATTGTGTTTTCAAACCAACCAAATATATTATACGCGATTGATCCAGCTTATTATCACCCTAAAACTTCTGTATGCAAGAAATTAAACTTATCTCAATATGCCAATCAATGAGATCCTCTAACTTATCCTTTTTTCTTTTTTTTTTCCATTCTATTATCCAAATCTTGGATTCAATATCAGCGTTATGTTTTCGCAATTCGCAAATAAAAGTGAATTTTGTTTTGAATGAACATAATTGTTTCCATTTGAACAAATTCAAGAACTGCACCACCCGCTAGGCCTCAATACATTATTTGTAACACATTGCTTTAAAAATCCTGTTTTTAGCGTACTGGCAGAGAAATTACTCTGAAAGCTTCTGCAGTCATCAACAAACAATTTAGAATTTTATCCGTTTAATTTTTTTTTTATCGGTAAAAGTAATATTTATTAAGGAACTTGATCAAGATATATCGAGTAAGGGGAAGGGGAAAGGGAATCTAACCAAGGTTGGATAACAAGGGCAAAGGCCTACACATCTGGAGGCATTGCGCCCGAAAACATCTAGCGGGACAAAGTCCAAATACACCCTAGAAGGCCTACAGTGCCTAGATAAAAATAAATAAAGCTCAAATAACCAAAAGGCCTAAAAGCCCAAATCTTACAATGAAGCCTAGCCTAAAGAAAACCCAAAACCTAACCCTAAAACGCCGTTGCCTCCCGAAACAAACAGTAAACCCCATCGCCGCCAATTAGCCACCGTCGAACCCTCCAAGCCACCATTGGCCACCCCTCCGAAGATGCCAACCCGGAACCCGAACATGCACAAACTACCGCAGATGCTACCCTTGCCGTTAGGCAAGTAACGGGCCGTCCAACAACGACCACGACAGGAGCCACGCAAACCACAACAATCAGTTTCTTTGTCATCCCTCATTGCAGAAAATTTTCAAGACGAGTACCTCATGAAGTAGGAAATGAACCAAGCTCCTCACAAGCAGCTCGAAGTTTGGTTCATTGAGGGTTCGGCTTGGCTTGACTCGCTTAATAATTGTGCCAAGTTTGAGCTCAAGTTTTAGCCTTGTGTAGTAGAATGAGTCAAACTCAATACTCTAAAGCTCAATTCAACTTGAAAAAAGTTCGACTCGTTTAGTAAATGAATCGGGTAGTTATGGATTAAAAAGTAGGGAGTGCCTTTTTTTAGTCCTTATTCAATTGTTTTTTTTGCATTTCTTAGTTTTGTGTTAAACTTTTGTAACTTATTAGTTTGTCTCAACGAGAAAAACCGAAAAAGTATAAATTTTTTATCAGAGCCCATAATTTTTTTGAAAAAGATAAAAAAAGAATTCAAAAAGCTCTTTTTGACCTATTTGTCTTTTAAAAAAATTATGGATTTTGATCAAAAAAAATTTACTTTTTCAGTTTCTTTCGTTGAGACAAACTCAAAAATCACAAAGTTTGATGCAAAACTAACAAATGTAAAAAAAAGTTAAAATAAAGATAAAAAAAAAAATCACTCCCTACTTTTAATCCAAACCCACCTGAAAATGGGCTCGACTTTGCTCGTTTGCACCCATAAAATCAGTTTTAGATTTTCCCACTCAGGCACGTGTATCAGAGCATGTGACTTAGGGGCCAGGGCATGACTAGGAGGCAACTTGGGTCTCGTAAACCCGAACCGAAGTCCAACGAATTTTAGGGCTTTGAATAATGGAAAATTGACGGCCAATAACGTGTTTTGATAATTAATACCTTTTAAGGACATGCTAAGAACATTTGTTAATGAACAAAATGTCCTTAACGGGTATTAATTATCAAAACACGTCATTGGCCGTCATTTTCCCTTGAATTATAAATTTGAGCCCAAGTTCCGGTCGTGGCCAAAAGCCTGTGTTGAAATTGGGTTGGACTTGGGCAGAAATGTCAAACAACCCGAGCAACTCGACCCTGTTATGCATGTTATAGCGATGCTCACAGGACATAATGTAAATCTGTGGGAAGTTTTTCTACTTAAGTTTGAATCCTGATGGGCTCACAAAATCCATCGCAAAAACTGGAATTATCGGTTGTGCAAGACCTGAAGACGTTTTATGTCCCATCCTAGTTGGAAGGGAGGCGTGGGACCTTCATCTACCAGTCGACTGAGCAGCAGAATTTATAAGTAGAGGAATTGCTCCGTGACAATTTTCAACAGAAGGGCTAGTGGATATTTTGCGAGGCCCATTAAGTCTTGTCGCAAAAATCTGTCCATGAAAAGGAAAAGTTCGATGTCATTCCTAATACACAAATCACAACTAACATTGCCCCATCACAAAATACAAGACCGTTTCGATAAAACTGATCTGGACGACATCCCATGATCCTCTGTAAATCGGAGCTCCTAAAACAGTTCAAAAGGGCACAAGCCTTGTGTGTTTTCCAACATACTCCTGAGAAACTTTGCTAAGTGTTTTGAAATGAGCTTCAAATAGACAAGTAACCACTAGATATCTTGAAACGATCAGCGATAAGACACCGAGCTTCCAAGAAAGTTGACCAAAGGTTTCAAAGCAACTCAATAACACAGCTTTCTGATCTTCTTGGAAATCCCCTTAACTGATTGTTGACCTCCTCTTCCTTTTCCGAATCTTCAGATAATATAGGCTCGCAGAATAACGTCATCTTCTCCAACACAGTTGCATTCTTCAACAAAAGTCTTAGAAAATGCATCTCTGCCAGCTTCCCTTCGAAGCAAGAAAGGCTAAACCGTTTAAAGCAACAACAGGAAGGAACTCTTTCCAACATCAAACAAACCTCATGGTCATGGATATAATCTGAGTCGAAGCCCTAAAGAACAAAAAAAAAATAAAAAATTTGAAACTCTAATCAAACCAATTTAGTAAATGCCTTTGGATATCAAAGAAATAGACAAAATAGTTCTTTGGCAAGGAAATAGATGGGAGATATACCTTATCAAAGTCAAGAAACTCTAGCTTAGGTGATTTTTCAAGCAAGTTGATC